>CAUYQG010066366.1:0-22813 GCA_963574415.1 Tarsius wallacei | reverse complement strand
GCCACCGAGCCCGGCTTGAATTCTTAATTCATTTTATTTCTTTCTCATTAAATGTATTTAGGGCTACCAGTTTCTCTATACAATTATTCTCATTTTGTATTGTAGTGAAGTTTATTGATCTCAACTATGTGCTTAGTACTGTTTGTATTCTGGTTAATCAATCTTTGCCCCATCCATATTTATGAAGTTATTCTTCTGTGTTTTCTTTTGGAAACCTTATTATTTTACCTTTCACATTAAGGGCTGTAATCACATAGAATTGATTTTTGTCTATGTTGTGAAGTAGAATCAATATTTTTTTCACATGACTATTCAATTGACCCAGAGCCATTAGGTGAATGACAACTTTTTCCTTATTTGTCTTAAATCTAACAATTTGTGTGGGTATATATACAGACTCTACTGTGTTTCATTGATCTATTTGTGACAATAGCATTGTGATTTATCTACTGTAGCATTAAAATAAGTTTTAATATCTGATAGTGTAAGTTCTTCAGCTTTTTGTGAAGGTCACCTTTGCTATTCTTGACTTTGCACCTCCCTATCAATCTTGAAATCAGTTTGTCAGCTTTTTAAAAATTATGTTGGATTTTAGTTGTAATTGTGTTAGGTCTATAGGTCAATTTGGAGAAAATTGACATCTTTACAATACCAAGTTTTCAGATCCACAAATATGGCATATCCATACATTTATGCAGTTCTTTTAGAATTTCTCTCAAAATGTTTGTAATTTTCAATGTATATATCTTACATATCTTTTATATATTTATTCCCAGGTGTTTTTTATTTTGATGTTATTGTAAATTATATCTTTTTTTCATTTTCTATTAGTTGCTAGAATGTGGAAATATTGATTTTTGTATATTGATATTGTACTCTTACTATATTCACTTATTAATTGTAATAGTTTGTGAATTCATTTGGATTATGTACATACATACACAATTGTGACATCTGAAAATAATGAGTTTTGTTCTGCTTTCCCAGACATTTATTTATTTTTCTTGCTGTATTGCACTGTTTAGGACATCTGATACAATATTGTATAAAAGTGATGACAGTAGCTATCTTTGTTATGTTTCTCATTGCAGGAACAAAGCTCTCTCACCATGATATATGATGTTTACTATAAAAATTTTTATAGCTACTTTATCTGAAAAAACAATTTTCTTTTTCTAAGTTACTTCATTATCATATGCAAGTGTAGAATAGCATTATATATTTTGAGGCTACATTATTAGGTATATTCACATTTAGAATAATTACTTCTTTAATTAGTAAATTGACTCTTTTATCGTTATAAAACTGTTTTCTTTCAGCACTTTGAGGATCTCTCTCCATTGTCTTCTGGATTCAGCTTAGTCTGTTGAGAAGTCAGCTGTCAGTCTTATTTTTATTCCTTAGATGATAATATATCTTTTGTCTCTGTCTGCTTTTAAGTGTTTTCTCTTTGGTTTTGATTTTCTTTTTTTTTTTTGAGTTGGAGTCTCACTCAGTCGCCCAGACTGGAGTGCAGTGGCCGCTTCCGGCCACCACAGCCTCAACCTGCTGGGCTCCGGCGATCCTTCCACCTCAGCCTCCTGAGTAGCTGTAACTACAGGCGCGTGCTACCACGCCCAGCTAATTTTTTTTGATTTTTATTGTAGAGATGAGGTCTCGCCAAGTTGCCCAGGCGGGTCTTGAACCTGCGGGCTCAGGCATTCCACTCACCTCAGCCTCCCAAGGCGTGGGATTACAGGCTGAGCCACCAAGCCCAGCTTGGTTTTGATTTTCATTGGTTTGGTTCTGATGTAATTAGTGGCTTTCTTCTGCTTGAAGCCCATAGTGCCTCATGAATCTGTGGCTTGATATCCACCATCATTTTTTGGCAAATTCTCATTTATTACCTCTTCAGGTTAGCTTCTATCCCAAGCTTTTTGTTCTTTATTTTGAGGGCCATAATTATACACTTACATTTAGCTAATATCTTTAGTTTCCATTTTCTTCTTATGTGTCATTTTACTGAGTCTCTGCTCAGGTGTTTCTAATCCAAGGGTCAACAAAGTATGGCCAGCAAGTCAGTTATCTGTTTTTGTAAATAAAGTTGTTTTGTTTTGTTTTTTGAGTCAGAGTCTCACTCTGTCACCCAGGCTGGAGTGCAGTGGCAAGCTCATGGCCACCCACTGTTGACCTGCTGGACTCAGGCGATCCTTCCACCTCAACCTCCCAAGTAGCCAAAGAACTATAAGCACACACTACCATGCCCGGCTAATTTATTGATATATTGTAGCGGCGCAGTCTCACCAAGTTGCCCAGGCTGGTCACAAACCCCTGGGCTCAGGCAATCCTTTCACCTTAGCCTCCCAAAGTGCAGGATTACAAACCTGAGTCACTTCACCTGGTCTGTAAATAAAGTTTTATTAGAACACAGCCACCCCCATTTGTTTGCATATTATCAGTATCTACTTTTGTAATATACCAGATGAGTTGTATTTGCAACAGAGACTCAACAGCCTAAAAACCTAAACTGCTTATTGTCTGGCTGTCTAAGAAAATTTTTGCCTAACTCTAGTCTAATTTACTGTTAAATTGATCCATTGAGATACCGATTTATATTATTGCGATTTTTATTTCTAAAATGTTCATTTTATTTTTATTATTCCTTCTTTGTTTCCAGTAAAATTCCCCATCTTATTGTTTTATTTCTTGAACATTTTAATCATAGTATCTCAGTCCAAGTTATCTAAAAAACAGAGCCCAAGGCAAAAGCTATGCGCCAACACTTAAGTTTTATGAATATGGGAATAGCATAAGATGTTGCCAGGTTGCTTTGTCAGGGAAATGAGACTTGAAGTCAAGGCTGAGTAGCAGGAGGTTGTAGTGTTATACTTAAGTTTTTAAGTTTTTATCAGTTAATATCAATATCTGGATTTTCTATAATTATGTTTATAATGTCTATTGTTCACTTTTTGGGTTGTTGTTAAATTTTATTTTTTGTGTGCCTAGTTACTTTAAAAGTTTGTATTTTATAGCATAAAGGTTGTCGATGTAATTTGAGACAGGATTATTTTTGCTCTTAGTTCTTCAGTCTACCACTCTCCCAACTGGGATATTTCAACTGCTCTAGTTTTTGCTTCTAGAAAACAGTTAGGTTAGCAGCCAATCTCCTTCATTCAGTAAGGAATTAAAATAATTTGAACCCGGGCTTTAATCCCTTTGAAGGCTTGTCTCTTTCCCATTCACTTGTATTTCTAGTAGAGCGCTTTCTGGGGGTCTCAGCGGAGAGCCTGGTATGTTTACCAACACCCTGCATCTTGACAGGCCCTGAGTGCCAGTGCTTGCTTCCCAGCTTCATGAGTCTGATGACAGGTCTGCCCAGCTTCTGAGCTTCTCAGTCACCACTTGCAAACTGGAAAATGCCTTGAGTGAAAAGGTGGAGCCAGACGTGGTGCCAAAAGCTGTGCTCACATTTCTGGGCTTCCTTGTGTCTGGGATATTGACCCTGCAAATTCTCACTAGCATGGTAGTTCTCTGGTGTCTTGAAATACATTAAATGTATTTTATGCAGCAGCATTTTTACTTATTCCCACTAAGAAGATTAATCAGAAACAAGCAGTTCTGCCCTAGCCAGAAGCAAAGCTCCTTAGCATTGTTTTCTACCTCTGTAACCTCTATGCTGTCCCTACCCTGTCACCATAACCCTGCCCTTCCACACTCATCTCATGTCTGGAACTTTTATACCATTTTATAACTCAATACATTAGACTATTGTTTTTCAATCAATACTTGTTTAAAGTCGCTCATAAGCTATATTGCTTTATTTCATCATTATTGCTTCTTGCATCTCACTACTTTCTGCCGTATTTGTATTAGTTCTTGTTTGGTACATTCTTAGTTGTTTTTTCTTTTTTTCCAGTGTGTATCTCCAGGTGATAAAGTTTCAGAGTCATTTTGTGTCTGAAAATGTCTTTATTTCACTGATTAATGATTGATAATTTGATTACAGATTGATAATTGATTATTAATTACTGATGAATAATTTGGTTGTAGAATTCTAGATCCAAAATTCTTGTCCCCCATCACTTTGTAGATATGACTTTGCTTTCTTGCATTCAATATTGTTTATGAGAAATCTGATGTTAATCTGATTTTCACTTTTTTAGATAGTCATTTTTTCTTTCTGATAACTTTTAGGATTTTTCTTTAACCTTCTTGATGTATTTTTTTTTAATGTCTGCTCAGAACTATACTAGTATTTTAAAATGGAGACTTCTTGTCATTCTTAAGGTCTAGGAAATTCTCAGGAATTATGTAATCAAATATTGCCTCTTCATTGTTTTCTCTATTGTCTCTGTAGGTTTTTATTTTAGAAATATAGTAACAGATTTATTGGTATTTGTAGTTTTTAAAATTCCCTTTAAAAAATTAAGCTATATTATTTTGTAAACTATTTCTTCCACCAAATATAGCATTAATATTTTCTCATATTAGAGAATATTATTTTAAATATTTCATTTATTATTATTGTTGTAATTTTTATCATAATTTTATTTCTTGGTATTTCTTCCCAATTGCATTTTCCAGAGGTTTTTTAAATACATTAATCTCTTCTTAAAATTTTTTAATTGACAAAAATCGACATATTTATAGTGTATAACATGTTTTGAAATATGCATATATTGTGGAATGGCTAAATAGGGCTAATTAATATGTTTATTACCACATATACTTATTTTTGTGTTAAGAACACTTAAAATATATTCTCTTAGCAATTTTCAAGTATATAATCTTGACCTCCATGTCTATGTTGGTATTTCTGCATCTGTCCTCCATGAGCTTAATTTTTGTGTTTTATCTCTTTTACTGTTTGTGCTATATCTGGGAATTTTTCTCAGATCATGCATTTGTTCAATCAATAGGGAAGATGAGGTAAAAATGGAGAGAGAACATTCTGCTTGAGTAAAATCACCTGAACATAAACTTACTTCGGCCTATAGTTACTTGCTCTCAGCAGTGCCCTCTTCCTTTTCAAATAGATACTAAATTGTTCATAAGTAAACACCATATATTTGTGTACAGTTACGTTTCTGTCGTTGTGCTTTTAGAAGAATTTTTCAGAAGTATCTACTTAAAGATATTATTATTAAAAATGTAAGAATACAGGGGGGCACATCAATAAGGGTACCCACACTTTACCTGAATGATGAGCATGTATGTACCTAACCCTCACTTGTACCCCACATTTTAAAAATAAAATAATTAAAAATTTTAAAAATGTAAGAATCATAGGCCAGGCACAGTTGCACACGCCTGTAATTCCAGCACTTTGGGAGGCCAAGGCAGGAGGATTACTTGAGCTCAGGATTTTGAGACTGGCCTAGGCAACACAATGAGACTTTGTCTCTACAAAAAGCAAAAAATTATCTGGGCATGGTGGCAGGCATCTGTAGTCTCAGCTACTTGGAAGGGTGAGGTGGGAAGATTGCTTGAGCCTAGGAGTTCAAGGCTGCAGTGAGCCGTGATCATGCCACTGCACTCCAGCCTGGGCAACAGAGTGAGACCCCAACTCTAAGTAAATAAATAAATAAATAGGAATCCAACTTATATGCTATGTTGTGAGAAAACATAAACTGAGTCTCAATCTCTGTTATCTCTGTTTTTGCCATATTTGTATAACCCTTACGTTAAAATCAAATTAAATGTTTCAGGAAGAAACAAATGCTAAATTAATGAACAAAAAAATTCAACTACATTTTTATGAACCCATTTAAAGGCATGGAATTGTCTAGAAAAACGACTCCAGGGATATTTCTTGAAGATTGCCTGAAACCCCATTTATGACAAATCTAAATAAAATGTTACCACATCTTAAAATCCTTGGAATCTTGTATGTACCATAGTTTATTGTGATAGATGTATGATAACGTATTTGCATACAGTAAGCTAGTGCTTTTCACATCTACGTAGTGCTCACGTCGATGTGAAAAGCACTAGCTTACTGTATGCAAATGCGTTATCTTAGTTCTTTTTGTCCCAGACCAGATACACCGTGGCCAAAGACAGCGTGGTCCAGTTCTTCTTTTACCAGCCCATCAGTCATCAGTGGAGACAAACAGACTTCTTTCCCTGCACTGTGACGTGTGGAGGAGGTAAGGCACAGATTTGTTCATGAATATTTAGAGCTCAGATTTAGAAATTACACATTTGTAGTTTTAAAGCTGATTTTAAAATTGGTGTGGTAATTAGAGAGACCTAATCACACAGCACCTTACTTGGCAGCTTGGAATGTTATGGTTTTAATGAATATGCATTTGCCTTTATTCTTGAAGATGGTGAAAAACTGGATTTGGAAAACACCTTTTAACTTTAGCAAAAAGCTAGAAAAAAACGTGTTTACATGCGTTACTGCATATCTCTTCTTGATTGTCCTTAACACGTGTATTATTTTAAACGTTCTGTGGAAGACCTGAGAAGCAAAGAGTGACTTGCCCAAACTGATCAAGTTAATGGACATGTGGGTTCTGCCATTAGATTTCCACTTTATCACTCCTCAGGTACTAGAGCATAAACTTACCAAAAAGGGGAGCGGGGGGGCCTCTATTGAGTGGTAAGGGGAAAGTCCTGCTTGTT
The DNA here is from genome assembly GCA_963574415.1 of Tarsius wallacei. Classification (NCBI taxonomy): domain Eukaryota; kingdom Metazoa; phylum Chordata; class Mammalia; order Primates; family Tarsiidae; genus Tarsius; species Tarsius wallacei. The sequence goes on along the minus strand of CAUYQG010066366.1, from coordinate 16,204 downwards.
GTCTGCTTATTTCAAGGTTTTCATAGACAGTTGAGGAAGGTTTGGGGCAGGTATAATCCAGGTCTCCACACACATGCTACTTTCAGGCTCAGGTGGAAGATAACAATTTTCTTAATATGGAGAAGCAGTGATTCCTGATACAAAGGAGGAGGCAACCAGAACCACTGTCAAAATAATTCTGTTTTCTAATCTGAATTTTAAATCAAAGTATAAATGGCTATAAACTAGTGCCAAGCCAGGAACCATGACTTACTAGTATTACCAGAGGGACTTAGGTTGATGCTTTTCCTAAAAGTACCAGGCAGCCGTACTGGGCACTGGGCATTTACCATGTGTCAGGCCACGTGATAGATACTCACCATCACATTTATTCTTCAAAAAAAAAAAAAACCCCGAAGAGAGGCCTATTTTATTTCTATTTTATGCATGAGCAAACTGACACTTAGAAATGGAAAAGAACATATTCAAGGCTGTTCAGCTAGTAAACAGTGCAACCAGGATCTGGGTCCAGGTCTGTTTGATGCTCTAAATAGCTTTGCAATTATTTCTTCCCCAAACCATTTACCACACCTGGGAACCAGGTCAGGGTACACAGGCTCAGGCGTGATCTTGTTTGAAAAGCTAGAATAAATTATCTTCCTTCAGCCGGGCCTAGCCCTGATCTTTTCTTTCCTCAAAGGCCACAGAATATCAATCAACTTACCCAGAGACCCAGACACTGAGCCGGAGTTCTGACCTCTCTCCTTTGAACTACAGGTATAGGAAGGAGGGTCCCTCAATCAATGTCAGGTTCCAGTGAATGTGCATTCCTGTGAAATGCATCTTTGGGCCTCCGTTTCTCTCCGAAATCAGGGGCCAGGCACTTTTGTGGAGAACACTGGGAAGCCCAGACCCCAGCAGGAGTTTTGCCCCTGGGAATAGAAGAGAAAAAGTCTGAAGACTGATTAGAAGGAACATATAAAGTGAATGTTCCCAATTCACCAGTTATTTCTTCCTAGGGCCAGAATTGGAGCAATAGACTACTTGATTATGATCCCACAGCGGTTCTTACAGTGGGATCCTGGACCAACAGCATATGCATGTCCCAGGAACTTACTAGAAATGCAGATTGTCAGGCCTCATCCCAGGCCAGAAACTCTGGGAGCAGGGCTCAGTAGGCCCTCCAGGAGATGATAGTATACACTGTACCTTGAGAGCCACCGCCTGTCTAAGGCAGTGTTTTTGGATATCAGCTGTAGACATATTAACAACATTATTTTTACCATATCTATGTTATCCTTGCACTATTATTTACTTAAGGATTTTTCTTTGAAGGCATGTTTTCTTTAACTTGAATTTTTAAAAAAGAATTCAATATTACTATCTTATGTAGAAAACTATCTCTTGTCATAAGTAGAACACAATCACAAAAATAAATACAATGGAAACAAGAGTGGAGTAAATAATATTCAAATTCCTGCCATCTCTAGCATTCTCTCAGTTTATTTTCAATTCCCTTTTAATTTTGTTGACCATTATAAGCATTTTTATGAGGCAAAAGTTCTTTAAGATCTTTGAGTCATGACTCTTCCACAGGCTCTAAGGGAAATTCTTGAAAATGTTTGACCTCTCTTAAAGCTGATTGAGGTGAAACACTGTTTGGAATGGAGACTGCCAGCTGGGTAAACCCAATGAAACTCTCCAAACCCAAGCCTCAGAAACTTTTTGGTCAATCCCATTCTCCAAAATTTGCATGCCAAAGTTTACGTCCAGAGGCAGCACAGCTTGGTGGAATAACAGTAAGGCTGGAATTAGAGGATCTGGAGTCACTTTTTGGCCTTGCTGTTAATTAGCTCTGAGACATCTTTGAGCCTCGGTTTCTTATCTGTACATAATATCTCCTTTATAGCATTTTTTGGGGGAAAAGTGAGAGAACATTTGTCAAGGAACATAGTACAGTGCCTGGCAGTCCGTGAGCATTCAGGAAATATCTGTTAATGTTAGAATCTAAACCTGAATGTTGTCAAAAATGCCTTGGTGTAGGGTATACATCTTTGGCTGTCCCCACTCCTGGCATTCTCAGTGAAACTGGTAATGAGTGATGTGACACATATGTGGTCACAGTGGAACGTTCTTGGAGTGAGTAGGACATATCTACAGATACGTGCATGTGTATTTTACCCCTTGAAGCTGAACCCACCACCTTCAAGGCAGATGGGTCATGATCGCAGGGAAAACAAGAGTCTTGCATAGGCCCCAAAATGAAAGCAAAGAGATGATGGAGGATTTTTTACTCTTACTCTGAAGGAAAACAAACATCTCTTTCTTTTTCCTTTTAAGTGTTTTTCAGATGCAGGGTCTATGTTGCCCAGACTGGACTTGAACTCCTGGGCTTGAGGGATCCTTCTGTCTCAGTCTTCCGAGTAGCTGGGACTATAGACGTACACTATGCCTAGCTCAAACATCTCTTTCTTGTTCATATAGTCCTTGGTTCTTATACATAATTATTCAGAGAAATGTTCCCATTTGGACCCATAAGATTAAAGATAAGCTTTCTGCTCTGGGGAAGACGATTTATAATTTATAGTGAGATTCAGTTTAGTTCAGTTGATTAAATTCTTGGGGGGAGAATAGGTATTTCTCATACTTAAATGCCCACAGAAAGATATAATCAGTCCTGCAGGAACTATAAATGTGCATGGGAGCACTTAGCAGTGAGTGTCCCCAAAGATAACAGTGGATGAAAGAACAGAAGGGAGATTTTAGGCTGCTTTGGAGTGTCTGCCATTTCCTGCACACTGGCAGAATTTCAGTACATTTGTTCATAATACAGAAAGACAATCTGCCTTATTTCCTTTCCTTTTTGTTACCTCCATACTGTGATAAAATTAAAGAGAAAAAGTAATTGTCTCTCCCCAAATTATAAACATTTGTATGCTCCCTGTGTCCTTTCAGAAGTATGTTTCCATTTAGAACAAAGGTTTTTCTCTGACCCAAGGAGTTGCAGTCTTGTTTTGTACTTGTTTTGGGGGAAATAAAAACACACATAAAACCCACAAGGAAAGCATTACCAAAATTTAATGATATTAGTAACCAAATCTCCATGATTTGTGTGAATGGCATTTCAGAGTTTTTTGGATAATCAAGAAAATTAGGTCACTGGTCTCTAAAGTACCAGGGCTACAGTTGGATGGACTTTCCTGGTCTTATGTATAATCATCTATGTGAGACACTTTAAGATCAGTCTGGAGAAAGTTCCAAGTTTGCCATTGCCATCTGATATTGTAGACTTTCTGGCAGATACTGGCACCCAAGTAACATTTTATTGACTCCATTTGGATTTTCATTCTTGTGGTTTCGACCTTGCTTTTTATAATGCATACCAGTCGTCCCTCTGCACTCAGCTTACATCCAAGCCATGTCTTGTAGAAAGCTGTCTAGTGGTTTAGAAAATCAGACTCCTCTCAGCAATCAAGACTTTAAATGTATTTTTAGACCTTTAGACCAATTGGCTGAGGCAGAGAGCTTAGCTTTGGGCTTTTTTTTTTTTTTGAAGAGTTCATTTGAGTTTTGAAAATTTATTTTTTAAGTGTTTAACTTAACATGACACTTATGTAGTGACGAGAAACCTAGAATCAGATCTTTCAGGAAATAAATAGCATCTTTTTGTGAGTTTTTTTTTATGTTTACAGCAATTATCTATTAGAAATATTCATTTTCCTCAGAGACTGTACAAAATAGATTTAATATACTCAGAAGTAAGTCTTCATTCCTTTCCCTTTGAAGGCTTGGGAGATAAGTGAAGGGGTGACATGGGGGATGGATTTTGTTCCTTACTGTATAGACAATGCCTATTTCCTCCATTTAGAAAGTGTATTGGCATTGGAGGTGCCCTTGGTATCCCCAGGGTAGCAGATGAGTAAAATATGATATTGTGTATATGCAAACAACAGAATATTATGAAAGAAAAATTCAGCCTGGCAACAACCTAGCACAAGAGTAGTTCTCAAAAACGTACTGTTGAGTGTAAAAGGTAGAAAACAGAGCAAGATTTAAAACACACTATCATGTATTAAGTTAAAAACAAATACACATAAAAGAAATCACGCAAGACAGTTTCATATTTTAAGTATATATAAAAGTACAAAAATAGGTGTCTTTTGGAGGTGGGGATTGGAATGGAAGAAGCAATAGGAGAAGAAGAAGAAATGTAAGGAAACAAGAGAGAGGGGTCCTGCACAAAGCCATGGTGACAAGGACAGGATAACTCAATGAACTGAGGAGAATGAATAACTAACCTGCACCTAAGATCCAAACATTTCTCAAGAGGAATCTATTGTAACTGTTTAGGTATAAGTGCTAAGTCAGTTCAAGTCTTTCTCAGCCTTGGCCACACATTTTAGTCACCTTAGAAGAACCAAAGGATCTTTTTTTAAAAGGACTGATTTCCTGGACCCCAGCCACAGGGCTTCTGACTTCATTGGACCATGACAGGATCTAGGCATTGGTATATATTAAAAGCTCCCATGTGGTTCTGGTATAGAGCCAGGGTTGAGAGCCACTGAGTTAAGTTTCTCAAAGAGGAAAAAAAAAGTGTGTGGCAAGTGATGTCTTTGCCAAGTAGGAGTGAAACAGATGCGCAATATTCAGACTTCCCTTTTCTACCAATTTAGGTTATCAGCTCAATTCTGCTGAATGTGTGGATATCCGCTTGAAGAGGGTGGTTCCTGACCATTATTGCCACTACTACCCTGAAAATGTAAAGCCCAAACCTAAACTGAAGGAATGCAGCATGGATCCCTGCCCATCAAGGTTTGTGGAATTGTCCATACTCTTTTTACTTTAATAAGAAACAAACCTACTGAAGCTGAGACCAGTCAATCTTTACAGGGCAATGTATTTCCATTTCCTGATTCTGAATGTACACTGGTATCAGGTGTGTGCATTCACATTTATAATTGTGGTCTGTAGGAGTTCGGACACATTTGCTAATCCAGCCACTCAGTCTAGCACTCTCTTGTCAGGGGCTGTGTGTCCCTAAGTGCTCTATAATAAACCTTTTTAAGTATCTCCTGCGTATACAGTACAACATCCAGTCCATCTGCCAGCCGTAAATATTTTTCACTCACCATTTAAACTGGGACTTTAAAACTGGGTTGCCCATTATCATGTTTTGACTTTTGAAGTGTTCACATTAAATTAAGTATAAATAATACATTGTGCAAGGAAGTTAAAAGTTTTAATGCCAAAGCAAAAAAGCTATGCGTAAACTATCCTATTGAATAATTTAGTACCTGCTGACTTGGATTGCCTGGGGAAGTTTCCTGGCTTTACTACAGTATCTTAAAATAACAGCACAATATCAAGTCCCAGAATCCCCCAGATATCTGCCAACTGGCTAAAGCAGAAGTGCACAAGTGGAAAAGGAAGCATTCTCAGCGGATTTCATTTCCTATCACTAAACTGCCCATTTCCTGTAATCCAGGTTGAATGTAATTATTAATAGAGACCTTTTAAAGCACGAATTCTGTGAAATAAACTGATTCTCTGAAGATCTTACTAATATGGCAATGGATTAATATCACTATATATTTTATCAAAATAATGATAAAAAGGAACACATTTATCTAAATTAAGAGAAATTTCTTCCTTTGATTAATATACCACTAGCTCAGTTTTCTGTATTTTCATATAGAATTGGAAATTATCCTGAGAATTAAATAGATGGTGTCTGAATTTGGGGGAATGCTTGATAACACTTGGCAGTTTTAGTCTTCAGTTTCAAAGAGTTCTATCTCCTGGTATGTTAAATCTTGTATTAGTCCATTAATAAATGTGTTAATTGATTTAGAAATGATATTTTCACAATGATTTCATTTGTAGTGATGGATTTAAAGAGATTATGCCCTATGATCACTTCCAACCTCTCCCTCGGTGAGTTACATGTTTTCTTTTCCTTTTTGTAATTTAAGTAGCTTGGGAGGAACTGTGTCATCTGTAGTAATAGCCTAAAATGTATGGGGAATAAATATTAGATACTTTACAAAACCAAGGGGAAACAGACTTCAACTCACCAATAAGAAAGATCTTTGGCTGGGTGTGGTGGCTCAAGCCTGTAATCCCAGCACTTTGGGAGGCTGAGGTGAAGGGATTGCCTGAGCCCACAGGTTTGTGAACAGCTTGGGCAAGTTGGCAAGACCTCATCTCTACAACAAATCAAAAAATTAGCCTGGCGTGGTAGTGCACGCCTGTAGTTCTGGCTACTTGGAAGGCTGAGGTGGAAGGATCGCCTGAGCCCAGCAGGTTGATGCTGGGATGACTGTCAGCATGCCACAACACTCCATCCTGGGCAATGGAGTGAGACTCCAACTCAAAAAAAAAAAAAAAAAAGAAAGATCTTTCTAAAAATTAACTGGAATAAGCTGCCTCAGAAGGCAATGTTTCCCATCACTAGAGATGTCAAGCAGGTCTTGGGTATTATAGTGGGAGCGCGCACATTGCAATTGATCAGACATTTGAATCCTTTACATCTGGGTGACTAGTATGGTACTTTATGACTTTTAGGTTCTATTATTCTCTGGTAATATTGCCAGTGGTATTTCGTAGTTTGAGGTGGTTTAAAGATGCTTTCACACTCTATATTTTACTTGATTCAATTCTCACATTTGCCCTGTGAAGGTTAAATAGGGCAGTTGTATTATCCCCATTTGACAGAAACCTTAGATTCAGAGGAGTTAAGTACTTTGTGACTACAGATTGTGTGTGAGTTAAGATTAAAGTCTTTTGACTTCAAGTCTAATGCTCTTGCAACTGAATCACAACTGATACCTAGATATCACACTTTTTACATACATCTTTGCAAACTTGAAACAAGCAAATAACAAATAAGTAATGTATTTCTAATTATTTGCTTTTGAGCTGGGAACATAATCCTTGGACTGCATGTTCCGTGTCCTGTGGAGGAGGGATTCAGAGACGGAGCTTTGTGTGTGTAGAGGAATCCATGCATGGGGAGATACTGCAAGTGGAAGAATGGAAGTGCATGTATGCACCCAAACCCAAGGTTATGCAAACCTGTAATCTGTTCGATTGCCCCAAATGGGTCGCCATGGAGTGGTCTCAGGTAAAATTTGCAAACATGCCACATTTAATTAAATCTCAGGTTTTAAGGAATATTTTATATGTACCTAACATACTGGACAGCATGGAGACACAAAAGTTGTCCCTGTTCCCAAAGAACCTAGGAAGACAGTGAGAAGACAATGTAAAAGAGGCTACAGGCATCATGGTAGGTAAGAATAATTAATATTAAGAACAATAATGTTACTATATCTAGAAGGAGTAGATGTGGCAGCAGAGTCAACCAGAAAGTCTTTGTTGCCCTTGTAGAGCTTAACCCATCTTTGAAGATATGTAGAATTTAAACAAGCAAGAACCTAGAGAGAACATCACTGTGGGAGAGGGCCAAGCAGAGATGGCTGAGCAAAGAAGAGTGACAAGAAGTGGCTAGAAGTTGAAAAGGGCCCCAATTCATCAAAATTGAAGAGAGAACTCATGTTACTAAGAATTGGAAGATTAAGTTGGAAATGCTGACATGACATGAGAAGTGTGTCCCTGATCTGGTAGCTAGTGGGAAGCCTCACACTTTTTTTTTTAAAGAAAATGATATATTTTGGTAATTGAGGCAGATGGCCCAACATAGGGAAAGATCAGAGGCAGACAGCCTATTTGGAAATCATTATAGGGTCAAGTTGTGGGAAAAAAGAAAAGAGAATAAGGAAAGCATCCCAGAGGTATGATAAAGTTTTATGTTAAATTAGCTTAATTTCCACTTTCAAGGTAGATGACTGAATAAGCCTCCTCCAGAACAAATAAAGTGCCCTTGGATTAGTCAAAGATGGAAAATACAGGCATTGGTATCTAATATTTTGATCTTAATCTTTTAATTTTCTAGAGCATGAGACATAATTGACTCAAGTTTCTTTAGCTCTCTTAGGTGATATCATATATGTTCATTAATGTGTCTATTCATCTATTTACTTGGTTGTCAGCTACTGTGCTAGGAAGTAAATAAAACTTGCTCCTATCTTCCAAAATCTTAGAATCCAGTTGCACAAATGTGCACACAAACAAATAGTTGTGATACAGTGTAGTACTATGCATGTAATACTGTACATGAGTGGTGTCATGCATGGGTCCAGTACTTCAGGGGCACAGATGTTATGATTCGCTTCACTTGAAGGTGTCAGGAAACACTTCAGAAAGGAAGTAGCACTTGAACTTGAAGGATAAGTGAGTTTGCCAGGTGAAGAGCCCACATCAGTATTTTTCTGATATCCCCAGACTAAATGCCATTATCCTGTAGAACTTCATTCAGACTTGTTAGGGAAGAAGTTATCAATTCCTTTTTGTTCACATACCCCTTAAAAGAAGTTTAGAAAGTTACATTCCCCTTCACATAATTTTAGGTTGACATCTAAAATTTCCTATCACAAGTTTAAATAATTACAAAGAATAACATTTCCAACATGTTGTGAATGCTGACATTTCAAAATAAAAGTGTTACAGCATTTTTAAAAATCTGCCTAGTGGAATCTAAATGCCATGATAATTTCTATCCTTGCCATCTTTCATTTTTTAAAAAACACGAACAAGCTCTTCTTTAGCAATTTGGATATTGTGCATATTTTTTCCCTCTGAATTCACATTACCAACCTATACTCCTCATGGAATTTTATGCTAATATAATGTATTTTTATGCTTGAAAGTCTTTTTTTTACAGCAGCAATAGTAAACTAATACACTACTTCATTTATTTTTATAAAGTCTTCTCTTGATTACACTATTCTACTTCTAGAAAATATGTGTAATAATTGAAATTAATTTATTTTGCTGTTCTGTGGAGGCAAGGCTTTAAGTATTAAGAATGTTTCCCCAAATTATTGTTACATTTAATTTCAGTACACAAGCAAAACAACATATAGTTCAAATGTTGGTAACTAATGATATCACATAAAAATTAAATTTTTGTTTGAAATCAGTATTTTTAGAAGATGAGTGGAACTTAAAAAATCTTTGATATAGGTATTTATTTCCAAAATGAGACATGGGTTTAGCAACAATTTCATTGTTAATTTTTACTATTGATTCTTATTATGTTCTTTTTTGGGAGAGCTTTTTCACGTGAGTAAATAGGCTGAAATGGGAAGATTTTATTTTAGCAAAGTCATTCAGTTCTTTGAACTCCTGAGTTATATGCCAAAATTCACATGATGGTCTATCATAAAAAAACCTACTTTTAAAGCTCTGTCAGCTGGCAATGTGATTAAGTCCTGTTTTCAATTTTGATGAAAGCAAACAGAATCTTTCCTTTCAATGATAAACTGAGTGGGTTTTAAGACAAAATGTTTAGTAATTAATGTCTATTTCATATACTACATAGTTATAATAATACAAGGTAAAGATATAAAAGTTGTTACCTCCAAGGAAGGATATTTCCCAGGAGACTCTGAAAGGAAAAGGGACATATAATCATTTATACATAAATATGACAAGCCAGATGCATGGTCACTCAGAGTTACAATGGAGCTGCATTCCTGTGATTGACTTTGAAAGTCATTATTTTGGATTTGAGGTGCTTTTTATTTATTTCCTTTTTGTTGACTCCAGGAGTTTTAATTCATTAAATTTCTCTATATTTAATATCACATTATATAATTGTAGTACATTCTCCATATTAAGGATATTTTCTTTGTTTCTAAGTTTTTAAATATACATATATATTTAATTCTATGTTCAGATTAATAGCTTTGTATATATGGTATCTGTTTCAAGTTTCTTTTTTATTTTTATTTTAAAGATGTGGGGTACACATCAGGATTAGGTATACAAGTGGTCATCGTAATGATTAGGACAGCATCATGGCAACAATATATTGAAGGAAACAGGAATGTAGGTTTCATAAAACATGTGATTGAGGTTGTAAAAGTCACAACTGTTTCAAATAACTATAACAGAAAATAGGGAAGTATAGATATCAGTGTGAACATGCTGACTGATGAGAAAAGTGATCTTCAATCAAAAGATCAAGTCTTGACCCTGACGGGATCAATGTCACAGTTGATGGTAGAAGCTACAGCATATCTTTTTTTTTTTTTTTGAGAAAGCAGGATTTACTGAGAGAACAGAAAAGCTCCCACAGTGGGAGGGAATCCGAAAGGGTTGCCATACAGCATATCTTTACTACAACACATCAGAATCATTTATACCATGATTTTTCGTGTTCTTCAAATTGTCCCAAAATTTTGGAAGTACCCAGTTGTGATGAAGCTCAGTCAAATGTATATATAATTCAGTGCTTATCAGAGAAAATGTTCTGAATTGATCATGAATTGATCACCTTGGATATACACTTGAAGAATAAAAGTTAATAAAAATGTTTTTCCACAAAAAAAAAAAAAAGAAAAGAAAGCAAAGGTTATCACCTTATTTGCAAAAGGATTTGTTACCCAGTCATTAGGAATTTTCACTTTCTTGGACCCCAGTCAACATTATTTCTACAACCTGCACAGCTTGTTTTCAGCCCTTATAAGTCCTAGCCACATTTTATGTTGGCTTTAGAGCTTTCATAGCACGCCCTCCCCATCAATAATATGACCTTATTTATAATATCAGAACAAGTGTTGTTAACCAGCTCTTCTCATTTCACCAAACTTGGTTCTTAAGACTTTTTACTTTTTTCAAAAATCAAATACATTCTCGGTGATGAGGATTTTCTGTCATTGAGGATATAAGCAGCTCCATAGGGTAGTTCTGGAACTGTTGGAAACACTGACAGTGTCATTGGGATAAGTGTCCTACTTCCTGGCAGGGCTGAGTAGGAGAGAATACTCCTTTGGACTTCCCGATTGTAGTATATTTATACCTTGTGTTGTGTTCTTTCTCTTTGGGTAGAATTTTTTTTTCTTTTTTGGCTGATATAAAAAAGCCTCTCAAGATCATATATATTTCAAATTGATAAATTTGGGGATAGTTGAGTCAATTTTCCAGAAACTGGGTCTAATTTCAAACTTCACACAAATACTCAATTACAATATTTGTTCAGCGGTTTCAAGAGTGACCTGGTATAAACTAAGAGAGTTTCCAATATCCTGCCCTTCTGGAGAAGTGTGTATGCTGAGAAAGGCCTCCAAGTCCTCTGAAATGTGTCTATGAAATTTGTCCCCCGGGAAACCTGGACCTCAGCAAGACTGGGTACAGTGTTTAGAGACTCAGAAAAAAACCCTTGAGCTCTATAAAACAGTGACTAGTCACAGCTTTGGCAACAGGAGGCTCTGGGATTCAATTCCACTTTGCCTGTTAAGAACTCTGTGACCTTGAAAAGGTCCTTGTGGTGAGCTGTTTGTTTGCTCATCTGCTAAATGTGCATGAAGCTACTAACCTGCAAGTATGTCGGGTGGATTAGTGAGATCAGGACAGTGCCTGTCCCACAGCACGTAACAAAGGTAACCAAGAACTCTCCCACAAATATACTAGGTATCAAAGAGAATGTTTATCTGGAATAAGAAAAGAAATGACAAGAAATTACAAATTTTAAAAAGCTGACAACAACCCTTGTATGAACTCTGGACTTTAGTTAATGACATATCAGTGTATGTTCAATTGTAACCACACACAAAGGCAAAATACTAATAACAGGGAAAACCATGAGGGGGCCAGAAGAGAGGCAAAGGAGCGTATGGAAACTCTCTGTACTTTCTTCTCACTATTTCTGTAAACATGAAATGGTCCTAAAAAATAAAGTCTGCTAATTTTTAAAAAGTATACACACACATACACACACACACACACACACACACACACAAACACATACACATATTCACCAACATATGTAGATAAATTGAAGAGATATTCTAGATTTTTATGACATGAAAACATTCCATTCATAGTCAAGAGTAACTTTCAAATAATAAATAATTCAAGAAAAAATGCTAATAACACAAGCTTCACAAAAATTCAGAAAAAGTAGCATAATATTTTTATTAATTTTAACTCCCTGGTATGTCTATAGTATTTTTCCTATATTGTTTGAATACTCTTTGATGGCCTCTTTATATGATAGCAGTTTTGCAAGATTAATTTCTATAGACAGAATAGAAAGATAATCCTCTGGCATGGTTAGTTGATATTTTATTTTATCTTTAATTGATTGTTCAGAAAGACTTATTTCACCTTCACAATTTGCTTTGAGTAATGTCATGTACATATTTCATCAAATTTGAGAAAACCTATAACAAGTTTCTTTGATATTTAAGCAGTGTGATTTCAGGGCATTTTGATTTTCCTTACACTGTGATCTCACCTTACTTTTTCAATTGAGAAATGGAAGGAGGTTGTTTAAGACAGGGGCCCTGAAACACAAGCACCACAGAAAATTAGCCTCGACACCTTTCCTTATATAATAATTGTTTAAAGGTCCTTTCTGTTGAAATTTATGTAGTTCAGTGTTTCTTCTTGCATATGATAAAACAATACCTTTGTGGATCTCTTCATGAAAAAGAAATTCATTGCTTCTCTTTTTTTCTTTGAAGTGCACAGTGACTTGTGGCAGAGGGTTACGTTACCGGGTTGTTCTGTGTATCAACCATCGTGGACAGCACGTTGGGGGCTGCAATCCACAACTGAAGCTACACATCAAAGAAGAGTGTGTCATTCCCATCCCGTGTTATAAACCGAAAGGTAAGTCTGTGGTGCATTTTAAATTCAGATCAAATGGTATTTTCCAGCTCTCATTCCAAAATTGCAACATTCCCATTTCAACTTCTCTACTTACTAGCTTTCATATAAAAATTGTTTTATTGACAGATTGCAATAAACCTGTCTACCTAGATAAAGAAGTTGGACATATGTGATGCATTGATCTGGAGGGGAAACTGAGATCCTTTGATTCAGTACATATGAAGCAGCTCCTATCTGTCTAGGCTCATACTAACATTCCTTGGTGGACATAAAGTAATTTGATGCAGTCCCTGCCTTGAAGAAAAAGAAGCAGAAAGATAGGCAGGATGAAGAAAAAGAAGGGGAAGGAAAAGGAGGAGGAAGAGAAAGAAGAGCAAGAAAAAGGGGGAAGAGGTGAAGAAGGAGGGTTTTTTTTCCCCCAAGGTTCTCATTCTTTCTTTGTGCATAACTCTTCACTGGAGCGCATGTTTTTTGAGAGAGGAATGATATCATCCTTATCGTGTGGTCTAACACAGGGAATGAATGAAGACTTCCATTCCCCATTGAGATCTGGTGGACGCATTTATAATTCCTCCAGTAGTTCTCATTTATTCTACATGAATGAGCAGAAACGGGTAGTAGCATCCATGGGTAGAAAGATTTGTCATCATCTCTAATGCATGCTCCTCTCTGTACATAGTTATTTCCATGTTCTTTAGTAAGATGTTACCAATCCTCATGACAAGTGTCTTTCTTCTTGAAGTGGAAAAGATTATTTCCAACTGTTGGTAAGAAAGACTACTCCTTAGTACTTAGTAGAAAGGACGGTAAAATTATCTTTTGTTATTTTGGGTTTCATTATTCGTACAGCCTCATAATTAACCATTTAGTAAACATTTTTTAACTATATCTATTTTGCAGAAAAATTACTTTTTTAGTGTATGTAGTTTCATTGAAGCAGCCCAAAGTTATTTCCTTTCTCACTTTATAGCTAGATTGTTTCTTTCTTCATGTCTAAGGAGGCTTCAAAGAACAGAAAGGGGCACCAGTTTGCTCCTCTATGGCAGAGACATTTGATAATCATCTCCCTCAACAACTACATAAAAGTTTTAGTAAACATAACACAGACTCTGTCATCCTCCAAACTTTCTTAGCTTCCATGTTATTTGCTTTTATTTATTAATTTCTGCATTCAATAGGCAAAAAATCTGTGGCCAAAGAAAGCAAGCTGATATGGTTGAAGTAAGAGCTTTAATGTGCAAACTGCAGAAATTGGTATTAGTTTATAAAAGGCATTCTGTGTTAACTTTGAATGCATATTCATTTTGGTTGCATTTTGGGATCATTTTGGTTGCATTTTAATAATGTGTTTTTTAATGAACTCTTCAGCCAATTTGATCATGTATCTTAACTCTTTAATGATTAATAGTAATTAAACTCATTGTTTATGTTCTCTTTTTCTTAGAAAAAAGTCCAGTGGAAGCTAAATTACCTTGGCTGAAACAAGCACAAGAACTAGAAGAGACCAGAATAGCAACAGAAGAACCAACGTGAGTCCAAGACCTTTTATGGGAATAATCAGGGCATAGCCAGTTAACATGATATATGTAATTTTTATACTTAATGCAGTACAGTGATACACTTAATATCCAAATGACCTGGATTTGCAGACTCTAGAGAGCATGAGCTGGCTAGAATTTTCTTTATTTCACAACTCAGCAGTCCTACTTTGGCAGTATCTGTGAGAAGCACAGAAAAGAACAGTGTTATTTAACTCAAAGCAGACTCAGTGATCTGTTACACTGAAGAGACTGGAGATAATTTCTAGATTAACATATGTGATTTGACCAAGGACCATCAGAGTTTTGTACAAATAAACCAGTCATTCCCTGGTTTAGTCATGACCAATCTCTATAAACCCAGTTAAGTTGAAATGCATCAGTGGCCTGAGTGATAAGGAGAAATCCCAGGGCTGTGGTAGGATGGGGAAATGGAAAGAACATGATACTGTGAGTATTGGAGCTTAAAACCACCCTTATTAACTAAAAAAATAAATAAAAATCTTTATTTTTTCTGTGTCTAGCTCTCTTTACCTTTAAAAAGTGCAGGTTGGCTTGATCTCTCCAAGGTCCATTCCAACTCAAAAATACAATGACTGGTATCCACATGTGATTTGACATGAATTTTAATGGTCTGAGTGTAGATTAAGAATCAAGACCAGGCCAGGCTCGGTGGCTCAGCCTGTAATCCCAGCATTTTGGGAGGCCAAGGCAAGTAGATTGCCTGAGCCCATGGGTTTGAGACCAGTCTGGGCAACTTGGCAAGACTTTTGTCTCTACAATAAATCAAAAAATCAACCAGGCACGGTAGTGCATGCCTGTAGTTCCAGTTACTTGGAAGGCTGAGGCGGAAGGATCTCTGGAGCCCAGCAGGTTGACACTGGGGTGGCCATGAGTGTGCCAGTGCACTCCCGCATGGGCAACAGAGTGGGACTCCAACTCAAAAAATAAAAAATATAAGAATCAAGGCCAAATCAAAGACATATTCTGGAGGCAGAGATATAGGGACCAAACAATAAGAAATCAAAGGTGCTAAGAGCAACAGCACCAACGATAGACTCAAGGTATTGGACAGAAGAGCTGATTCCATGTCAGACATGCTAAGTCTGTGGTGCTGACAGCCTATCTACAAAGACAGCAATTCACACAACATTGGAGAAAAGGGGAGTTCAGCAGTAAGCTGGCCAATTTCCCTCTCAGAGCAGGCATTACTTCTTCAACACCTTCAGCAATGGGCAGAGTTCATTGCATTAATAGACAGATCATTCTTGTGTTGAACTACCCAAGTTATTTGCAAGATTGTTCTCCTATTGAGACAGAGTAACCTCCTAATTTCTGTTCTCTGAAACAGACAAAAACACATGTATATTCCATTCCATGTGACAGGTTTTCACAAATTTGAAGAAAGCTGTCATGGATCCTGAGATCTTTGTCTTTCCCAAGCTCCTCAGTTTTAGCCTTTTCTTCACACACTGTTGTTTTTACATCCCTTACTAACCTCCTTGCTCTTTTCAGAACACAGTATAATTTGTCAGTCTCCGTTTTAACTGTAGCTCATTGCAGCCCCAGGGGAGTGTGGATTACTTTTCTTTGAGAAGACACATGCCTTTAATGACGTGGGTCAACAGAACTGGCAAATCATACTTACAAGGGGGGATCCCCCCCAAACCCCCAGAATTCATGTATCAAAAAAACTGTGTGTTTATTCTTACATGTTTAAACTTCAGTCACCTTCAAAGGACTCTCCATTTGATGCAATATACCTATAGAGATGCTTTTTTCACTGCTCAAAACAGTTTTTGAGCTCATCAATTTTGACGCCTTTTAGTGCTTCTGCCGTTTTTCACTTCACCTCTTCTACACCGGCAAAATGTTTCTCTTTTAGAACTTTTTTCATCCAGGGCAACAAAAAAATGTCACTTAGGGCGAGATCAGGTAAATCAGGAAGG
>CAUYQG010066361.1:0-14745 GCA_963574415.1 Tarsius wallacei | reverse complement strand
TGGCTCAGCCTGTAATCCCGCGCCTTGGGAGGCTGAGGTGAGTGGATTGCCTGAGCCCGCGGGTTCGAGACCTGCCTGGGCAACTTGGTGAGACCTCATCTCTACAATAAATCAAAAAAATTAGCCGGGTGTGGTAGCGCGTGCCTGTAGTTCCAGCTACTTGGAAGGCTGAGGCGGAAAGATCGCCGGAGCCCAGCAGGTCGAGGCTGCGGTGGCCGGGAGTGGCCACTGCACTCCAGTCTGGGCGACAGAGTGAGACTCCAACTCAAAAAAAAAAAAAAGAAGGAAAAAAGCAAGATAGAATCCCGGCATACCACACCCCCTAGCACCTCCATGTATTCACCAATCTGGAAGCTCCCAGAACCCTACTGTTAAGGAATATTTTTGGAGGCTTTACTACATAGGCATGATTGATTAAATCAGTAACTCAATCTCCAGTGCCTTTCTCCTCCCTGGAGGTTGGGGGATAAGGCTGAAAGTTCCAAGCTTTGACCAAAGGCTTGGTCTTCCTAGTGACCAGCTGCCATCCTGAAGCTATCTAGGGGTCTTTTGAGAGTCTCCTCTAGAACAAAAAATACTCCTATCACCCCATCCTTCGGGAAATTCCATGGGTTTTCAGAGCTGTGTGTCAGGAACTGGAGACAAAGACCAAACATCTTTCCATGATAGCACAATCCTACTGTGGTTTGCAATCTAAGAAGTTTGAAGAACTCTGGTCTAGGCCAGTGGTGCTCAAAGTGTACTCCCATGACTAGGAGCATCAATATTCCTGGGGATTTGTTAGAAATGCAAATTCTCAGGTCCCAGACTTCTAAATCAGAATCTTGGGGGGGGGGTGAGGGGGGTGGGCAGAATCTGTATTTTAGTAAACTTACTTCTATTCCTAGGTGATTCTGTTAAAGTTTGAGAACCATTGATCTAGACTAAACTGGGGGCCCCCATGGAGCCCCAGGTATTCTCACCTTCACCTGTAGCACCAGGAGCTAAGGAGATCACAGTGCCAGCTACTCAATTCCAATGTGAGGCGTTCATCTTTGTCAGAGGTTGACAGTGCTAGGAGGATAGTTTCTTTTTCTAAGCTTGGGCATATCCTTAATGGAAGGCAGAGAATGATCTAAATTTTTACTACACGATTTGGTCCTTTACAGTGGCATCTGTAAAATGAGGCTAAAACCCTTACAGGGTTGTTGTGAGATCTAAATTGTGTTGGTAAAATGCCTGACATCATACCAGACACAGCAGTCACTTGTTATACGGTGATGGTAATTGGTGTACCTGACACTGCCTGTCACAACCATAATAGATGTTCAATAGATGTGACAGCTTGTTAGTTTGTTTTGCTAGAAAGGGAGGCAAGCTATTCTAGATTCTTCCTCTAATTTTGCCAGCCAGGGTGTCTTAGTCTTTTTTGTCCACCATAATAGAAAATTACAGGCTGGGTAATTTATAATAAACAGAAATGTATTTGGCTTTTGGTTCTGGAGGCTGGGAAGTCCAAGATTGAGGGACCATATCTGGTGATGGCCTTCCTGCAGCATCATAACATGGTGGAAGGCAAGACATGGAGAGGAAGAAAGAACGGGACCAAACTCAGCATTTTATCAGGAACTCACTCCTGAGATAACAGCATTAATTAATTCATGAGGGTAGGGCACTCATGACCTAATCACCTCTTTTTTTTTTTGAGTTGGAGTCTCACTCTTGTCACCCAGGCTGGAGTGCAGTGGCATGCTCACTGCCATCGCAGCCTTGACCTGCTGGGCTTAGGCAATCCTTCTGCCTCAGCCTTCCAAGTAGCTGGAACTATAGATGCATGCCACCACACCCCGCTACCTAATCACCTTTTAAAGCTCCTCCCTCTCAACACCATTGCATCAGGGATTTCTAACACATGAACTTTGGGGGCACATTCAAACCACAGCACAAAGAGTCAGAAGAGAGATTATAATTAGGGAGGAGAGAAGAAGGCATGAAAAGGGGGAGGTGGGAAGAAAGGAGAGAAGGCAGAAGGGATGTCAATATTCACAAGAGCAATGGAGGCAATGGCCACTTTCTTAGAACAGGGAGATATGGACTGTTGAACGCTATGTGGTCATTTCTTCTTAATTCCAGTTATAGGATTCAGAGCTGGAAAAGGGAACTTGGAGATCACAGACCCACCTCCTCACTGCCCAGGGAAGCAGTCAAGGCCCTGAGAAAGCAAGTGTTGGAGATGGGGGGCAGAATTAGTTTCTGAGGACAGGCACTGCCTGCTTGCTACATCTTACCATAAATTGAGCTCATTTATCTCCATGGAAACCTTTGAAGACTGTGAAAGCGCCAAAGATGTGGGAAAGGACAACAGTGCTCCCAGTGGGATTTATTTCCTTTCCATCTTTTCTTTCTCATTCTTATTCACAGGTGTCTCCTCCCTCCTTTTTCTCTTCCCTCCCCCCCCCCCCCCCTTTTCATCACTCTCACCCATAAGGACCTAGCCTAAGAGAGGAGGCTAAGGTCACTGGATCTTCAAAGTGGATCTAGACCCTTCCAGCCCAGTGTGTCCCTACATCACCTGTCTCACAATTGGCTCTGACTGGGCACCAGGGTTTTGACTACGACCAACAGGAAACCTCTCATTGGCTCCCTCAAAAATACTTGTAACCCTTGAATAGCCAGAAACCACCCTGGACACACAATCTCAAGCTGCTCACCTTTGGATCTTTAACCCTTTAAAAAAATCTCTTACAAGAGATTGCTGTGAAAAAAATAGTTGCTCTACAAGTGCAGGCAGACGCAAAGTGCCCATACCTCAGGGAGGAGAGGAACTGCTCTTCACACTCACCACACAGGTGGACCAACATCATTTCTTAACCACCGCCCACAACTGTTGTTATAGAAAGCATTAAAAAAATGTTCCCAGCCCCGGGATGAGTGACTACTACTAGAAGTTGGATTAGGCATCTGGGGGTTGACATTTTAATATGGAAGGGAGAGAGATGGCTGAGAACATGTGGGTGGTCCTTCTAATCCTGCAGCTGCATGTTCAGGGTCCCCCCCTGTGGAAAGGATTCGGGGACAATTTGACCAAATTCGTGTTTACTCAGGTGGTTTCCAGCGGAGCTCTCTGCTGAACTGGGATAGTCTTTTGCTGCCTGTCAGGTAGTACCTGGAGGCAGGAAGCCACTGATGGGGCGGAGGACTGGCATGGAGGCTGTACGATAGCCTTTCCAGAAGGGAGGGAGAACTGACGTGCCTGGCCGGTGACAGACAGAACAGTAACCCACCGGAGCAGTTGCACAAAGGAAAAGGCCCAGGCGGTGGGGCCCTGGTCGGGGCACAGCCCGCGCTCGGCGTCTCCGCGCAGGTGTGGGGGGTAGAGGCTGACAACTGCGTGGGACAACCCTCCTGGGGGAAGCACGCTCCCCACCGCCCAGCCCGGAGCCAGGAGATGGAGGCAGGCAGCGGGATCTCACCCGACCTCCTCTCCAGTCCTGGATGGCTGCCCCTCTTCCAATCAACCCCCTTCTTTCCTCCGCTTCTCCGCAGACTCCAGGCCAAGATCGGAAGGGCGCGAGTCTGGTGATCGGAGCCCCTGTGCTGGCGGGAGCCCCTAAATCGCTGTCTCCCCTCCCCCAGGATTCCGAGGACAGCCCATGAGTCGCCCCCACTCCGGGGGCTACAGGCAGGCTCCCGGCAGGGGAAGGGGCGCAGCATTCCCGAACCGAAAACAGGCGGCGCTTGGGCGCGTGCGCGCCTCCCCAAGATCCACCGGTGCCACCCGCGGGCGGGAAGAGGTGGGGGCGCCTGGCGGCAGTGGCTGCTGGTGGGCTGCGGGGAGTGGAGTGGGCGGCGCAGAGGTGCCAGCGCCGCCAGCCGCCCTCCCCCTTCCGCCCTCCTCTTCAGCCTCCCGGCGCGCAGGCTCCGCGCCTCTTCTGCGCGGGGAGAGCATCCTGCATCCCCGCCGTCCTGGAGGCGGCGCCGGAGCCCCGACGGCAGGGACCACAAACCCAGGAGCCCCCGCGCCGCATCGCCAGAGAAGCCCCGGCGCTGTCGCGGCGAGACCGGGGCGACGTGCTTTTTCTCACCTCCAGAGCTGCCACTTCCCTCTCTCTAAATGCCAGCTGTGGCGTTTGGAAAGCCGCCAGACTTGATCTTAAAAATACGCCCCTGCAAGGCGTGGCTGGCAGGCTCCAGCCCAGCCGCTCGGGAGAGTTGGCCTTGGCTGCGATTGGCCCTCGTTTTGTGCCTGAAGAGGGCCAGGGCAGAGCATCCTCGGGAAGAGATGCCTCTTACAAGTGATCCACAGCGGCAGTAGGCACAGTTTGGTTCGGCTTTATTTATACTGAGTGGCTTTTTTCATCGAAATGCTGTTTTGGTTAAAAGAAGAAATGGCCCCCCAGGAGCTCACCCGGCGACTGGCCACAGTGATCACTCATGTCGGTAAATGAAGGCTTTTTTAAAAATCTTGCGTTTTATTAATGGAGGGTGGGGGTGTCGTCTCTGGGCCTCGTCCCGCCCCTGCCCTCACCTGCAGACCCAGGGTTGCGCGTGCCTGGCGTCTCGGTCTCGCTGTCTCAGGTGCTGCGTGCATGCGGCGCCCTGTGACAGGCGCTCCTGGGGTCCCGCACGGCTGGCGGGCCACAGGGAAGGCCGCGAGGCAGTGCTCTCACCAGGTGGTTGTCAGGTCTGCTGAACCCTGAGCCGGGGGCTACTGGACTGTTAGGATCCGATTCGCTACCGGCTTTTGAGGGGGAGTTGGGGTGGGTGGGGAGTTCTGTTGTGGTTTACCGGGTAATGGGAAAGGAGGGGGCGTGAGAGGAACGAATGCCGCTGCTTTTCGGCAGAAACTACTGCCACGCCACTGAAGGCTTGTTCCTGAGGAAGTGTAGGGAGATGCTGGCTACCTTAGAAGGTTCCCAGGCAGTCTGACTCCCAGGCCCATTATGGCACTGCCTGGGGGCGCCCGCACAGAAACTGCTGCAAGCCCAAGGAGACTGAGCAATTTTAATTCTTTTCCCGGAGTTGAAAAGGGGAGCAAAACATGCTTTCCTTGCTTCTGAAATAAGGGTTGTGATGGAACGACAGGCCCTGTGGAAAGAGGACATTGAGACAGTTGCCAGTTAATTTTTTCTTAGCACTTTCTAACCCCCCACCCCTTCCCTGGGCCTCCCCAACGAACACATCCAGGTTCAGAAGCTTTGGATGGACAACTGGATCTACTGGGATAATTTCCTCTGTTGCTCACTTTGAGACCTTCCCATGAATGCAAATCGGTTTTTATTGATAAAGCCAGGAACTGTTTGCCTTCGTTTTGGGCACATGTGTTAAAGCTGCTTTCTTGGTGCTTACATGTTAATTATGGCTTCAATGAGTTCAGGTTAGTGTAATCATGAGGCATATCTCAAATGATACACTTGTGGGTGTTAGGGTACGGATGGACTGGGTGAGGGTGGAGAGTGGGGGCTGGAGCTGGCAAGCTGGAGGTGTGCACGGGAACCCAGAGATCTGAGTAAATTGCAAAGAATTGCGACACACAGAGGTGAGAAAAGAAAAGATTTATTTAAGAAAGGTTCACCCCCCACAGACAGGGAGTGGGCCTACACTCTAGGTGAGCGTGGCCTCATAGCCCCCTAGAGTCCTGGCTTAAATCCTTCTCCTGGAGATGTTGCACGTGACTGCCGTGACTGCCGTGACTGCCGTGACTTCCTTATCGACCACCTGTGAATGTCTTGGAGAATCTGTGACACAGAGACCCATTAATGTCCGCCCACATTCTCACAGCCCCTGGAGAAGTGCATGACAAGGATTCTAATTCTCCTGCACCTTCCCAAACGACATTTCTTAGACCTAATGGAGGGTGTACCTCCCCTTTATCTCCTAGGCATTCCCAGTGGGTAGCTTCAGGGGATCCTTGGTTTCCCTGTAGATAGTGCCCAATTTAATGGAAGATCGAATCCCCACCTGCTCTCCCTCTGAGCAGTTATAACTTTTGTAATTACAAGTTTCATGACTTTTACAGTCCTTGCCCAATGCATGATGTCTTAGGCCTTGTAAATTCTCTTTACTCTAGGGAAGCTTGATTGCCACTATGAGATACCTCTGATACCTGGAAGTCTGAAAAGACAAAGTCGGTAAAAGTTAATTATACCTAAAGTGGGCATTTATCCAAAAGCATAGCTTCTATTTTCTCATCATTGTGTCAGGGTTTAAGAACAAGATGAAAAATGGCTTCCCACTCTTGGTCTGTCCTTTCAGTGGGAATATGCTTTGTAAAGATGATTTGTATGGAAAGGCCCGGTTTTGATAATTCTGTTTTCAAAGATGTTTCTGTTGCCAAACATGGGCACTGAACTTTTTTTTTTTTTTGAGTTGGAGTCTCACTCTGTCGCCCAGGCTGGAGTGCCGTGGCACACTCACGGCCACCCCATCGTCCACCTGCTGCTGGGCTCTGGCAATCCTTCCATCTCAGCCTTCCAAGTAGCCGGAACTACAGGCATGTGCTACCATGCCAGGCTAATTTTTTGATTTATTGTAGAGACGAGGTCTTGCCAAGTTGCCCAGGCTGACCTCGAACCTGCAGGCTCAGGCAATCCACTCGCCTCGGCCTCCCAATGTGCTGGGATTATAGGCTGAGCCATCAAGCCTAGCCTGGCACTGAACTTTTAGGACAAGAGGTCAATATAGTCCTACCAGAGAAGGCTGAATGTGAAATACTGCTGAAGGCAGGGTGAAATAAGAAGAAAAAGAACTTTTAATAAAGCAGAATTTGGAATTTGAAATATACTGATTGCTGAAATGAATTTGCCAAAAGCCAGCATGGGCATGGAATTGTGGAATGAGACAAGAGCAGTGGGGTAGGGGTGTGACCATATGAATTTGAATCCTTCTCTGGACAAGTCATTCAACCTCAGGTTGAACAATAGGAATTTTAATATGCTTCCCCACCTACTTTTGAAGATAAGTAAGATAATGTGGGTAAAAACACTGTGTAAACTGTGATTGTACAGATGGTCCAGTTGTTGGTCATATCCCTGGTCCCTCTGCCACTAAAGATCTCAGGTAGGTCACTGGGCCTCTCTCAGGGTGAGATGGGCCTCCAATCTGTTAAATGAGGTTGACCTGGATGATTATTAAGGTCCCTCCTGTTTCTCTGGATGTCGGATATTCTTGAAGATCTGGTAGGTGATTTTCCTTGACTAACACCAAGCTGCCTTTGGGCCTCGTCTTGCCTTCCTTTCTTTCTTCCTCCTTCCATAGACAGCTTCGTGCAGGATACAGACATTAATTTGCTGTAGTTTCTGCTCTCAAAGAACATTTGTTTGTTTTGAGTCAGAGTCTCACTCTCTTGCCCAGGCTAGAGTGCAGTGGCATGATCATGGCTCATCGCAGCCTTGACCTCCTGGACGTCTGTTTTTCCCTCCATCTGGAATGCCTCCTTAGTATATTTGTCCCCTCATTAGTGGTATACACTGTTGAAGCCCAATTCAGTGTCACCTCCTTTGTTGTGCTGTCGTAGGGTGATTGAAGACCCGTTGGTAGTGACTAGGTTCTTAGTGCCACGAACACAGAATTGGACCAGACAGACAGAGAAAGTAAAAGCAAAGAGTAGTTTATTTAGCAAAAGCAAAAGGTGTACACTCTGAAGAGAGGAGAAGAGAGGAGCAGGCTGAGCTGAGAGGTGCATAAGAGCAGCGAGTTAAACAAAGCTGGGACCTTTTATACTCTTCTTGGTGGGAAAGTGGGCTCTATTTTGCAAAGCATGCAAAAAGATAACATTTTGACAAACAGTTTCTGGGGTTAAATGCCGTTCCTGGAGGAAGGGTAACATCTCAGGTTATTGCACATGTCTCTACCCACCATCCCACAATTTTAACGGCATGGATGAGATGCAGTCTGTATGCATTAGCCTTAACTAGCTCTTTTGCATGGATAGGTTATGGAGAGTTCAAGGAAGTTCCTTTTGTGCATGTGCCACACCTGAGGTATAAGTATTATGGCCTTTTTATCTTGCCTCTGGAAGGAATGCCACTTATGTTGTCTCTGGAGGTTGATTAACATTTCAGTTTCAGGAGGGAAAGTTGCTAATATCCTGTCCTTGGAGGTTGATTGACATTGCAGTGTTATGGCTTCTTTTCTTTTCCCATGGAGTCTTGTCTGTTGAGACTCCTCTTCCAGACTCCACCCTATCTCCTGCCTCAGTGCCATTTCTGATATTCTCATTGCCAGTGGGATATAATTACTCCTGACTCAAGTTCCAAAGTAAGCTTAGTTCTGCTCACACAATGCCGGCCATTCTCTCCTTTGTGTTATGGTTATATGTGTGCTTGTTTAACCTCTGCTCTAGACTTCTCATTACTTATCTGTTTGTCCTAGATAGCTGCTCAATACAGGCCTCATTCTAAGGAGATGCACAGTATGTATTTGCTAAGTAGATGAATGACTGGTGTACCTCGGAGTGGAGCTGGAGTATTGAGTGCCAGGCAACTTTTATACTTTTAAGGACAGCACTAAAGGATTTGTAGATAGCTATTTTGTCTCTGAAACTCCATTTTTCAAGTAAAAACATGAAGCCCTTCAAATGTTCTTCATGCGATGTGCTTCCTAGTGAAGGACCTCCTTTGGATTTTGTCAGTTTGTCAGGAACCCTCATAAAATATGCAGTTTATACGTGAACACAGTATCCAGATATGTTTTTACCCATGCGTGACACACAAAGGACCATCGTCTTCCCTTTACTCTGGAAAAGAGTTGTTTCATTTTCCTTCCCCATCTTGAATTCTCTGCCACTTTTGCAATACTGCTATTTATATGGGCAGGTGCTGTTAGGTAAACATGAGCTTTCTGCTGATGCATATCAGATTGCTGTAGGACTTTGACAGACAGGACACATATGGCTCACTTGGGGTTTCCAGTCAGTAGAAAGTTGGTCCTGCAGGTTTCCTATTTCCTCTCATTGTAGAAGTAATTGTTTTACATTTTGATCTTTATCATTGTTCTAAAATGGTTTCATATGTTTTGCTATACCCATTTAAACTGTGAAGCAGGAAAGACTATCCCTTTAGACATTCCTTGCATAACTGGAGATTGGATTGGTGGCTGTTTTGGAGACAAAGGCTTTAGGATACTGACCCTTAACTCAGGCCACTACTTTTGGGACACAGTGAGCATTGATAATATGCAGCCAGAAGAATACTAAACTGAGAAATTCAGCCCAAAGCTTAATATTATACAATAGAGTCGTGACTGAAATGTCTAGGGTTCGTGTCTCAGCTGTTAGCACTGAAGGTAGAGTCCAATTAGATTAGAGTACCGGCTGCTCAGATGAGAATGTGTCCAGTGGGGATGACTGGACATGTCACCCCATTGGATAAAATTTGGGAGTGGAAATGTTACAGTCTCCCAGGTTTTTATGTCTACTGCTCAGAATGGTCAAGTCCAAGACAGTAACTTGTTGCAGTGGAGAAAGAGTTTAATAGTTGCAAAGCAGTTGAGTGAGGAGAACAGGAGATATTTCTTGAATCTGCCACTTCAAGAATTCAGAGATCAAGGTTTTTGTTGTTATTGTTTATTTGTTCCTTTGTTTTTTGTTTTTGAGTTGGGGATTCATCTGTCACTCAGACTGGAGTGCAATGACGAAATCATGGCTCGTTGCAGCCTCATCCTCCTGGACTTAGGCAATCCTTCTACTTCAGCCTTCCAAGTAGCTGGGACTATAGGCATAGGCTACCATGCCTGACTGATTTTTAAATTTTTTCGTAGAGATGAGGTCTCACTATGTTGCCCAGGCTGCTCTTGATCTCCCGGGCTCAAGTAATCCTCCTGCCTTGGCCTCCAGAAGTGCTGGGATTACAGATATAAACCACCACACCTGGTCTAGAGGCTAGGGTTTTTAAGGGTAATTTGGCAGGCAGGGGGCTAGGGAATTGGGACTGCTGATTGGTTATGGATGAAATCATACAGGTCAAGGTTGTCATCAAGCACCTAGGATAGATTCTGGGTGGGGACCATGAGTCATTGGTCTGTTCAGTGTCAGTCTGCCATAATGCAGAGTCTGAAAAATATCTCAAATACCAGTCTTAGGTTTGTGTTACTTATAAGAGCAATTGAGAAAGTTGTAAAACTTGTGAACAATGGACATGAGAGGGGGAATCCCTGGTGTTCAAAACTGCTTTATGTCCTTTGGCCAATTAGACTTCTGGATACCATCAAAGAGGTCAGCATGACCTACAGCCCATTGTTCCTCAGTGGCAAAAAAAGTTAATTAATCCTGCAGGTAACCCTGGGCTGGGTCCAGGGTAGGATATGCATGGAGGGAAAAAAAGTTAAAGAGAAGAAAATATGTATAACAAACATCTTATGATTCAACTATGTCTATATCTCAACAAAATTTGGGCACCTCATTACAGTTCTAACCTCGTGGCTCTTTGTTACTTTTCTTCTTTTTTTTTGAGTTGGAGTTTTACTCTGTCACCCAGGCTGGACTGCAGTGGCACACTCACGGCCACCCCAACGTCGACCTTCTGGGCTCAGGCGATCCTTCCACCTCAGCCTTCCAAGTAGCTGGAATTACAGGCACGTGCTACCACACCCGGCTAATTTTTTGATTTATTGTAGAGATGAGGCCTCGCTTGCCCAGGCGGGTCTCGAACCCGTGGGCTCAGGCAATCCACTCACCTCAGCCTCCCAAAGGCGTGGGATTACAGGCTGAGCCACCGAGCCCGGCTGCTCATAGTATTTCATTACATTAAAAAACACTGTGGAATTGGCGTTCTACCTCCAGAAATGCCAGCAGGAGTACCATGGACCAGTTTCACACTGAAGCAACCATAGCTGTTGAAAATTATTTTTAAAATCCTTTTAAAGTTTCTGGAAGTTGTACTAAGGGAATACAGAAAATGAAGAAACATTTATTCATGAAAATCTACTAAATCCTGGTAATAATGAAATCCTGGTGAGTCTATGGCACTACGAGCCATGACCTGCTCTCTCCCCATCCCTCTAAGATCCCCTGTCTTCAGCTCCCTATCAAGGGATACAGTCTTTGCTAGGAAGGAAAGGCCTCTAGCACTTCTTATCTAACTCCAAGCTGCAGAGGCTAAGTTCCTGGAAAGCCTCCAGCTGAGAGATCAGGGTCTACTTTTCTTCACCTAGCCCCACTCTTAGGACAGAAGCTTTATTCCAAGTGTAGCAGCCTTATACTGAACCCTGATTACGTTTGCCCTAGATCCCTCATAAAATGGAGGTTCAATATCAAGAGAAAGGCAAGCCAGGAATACCAGAGTCTTTGCCCTTAGCTCAGAGGTTTTGCTTAGGAGAAGCAGTCTAGAAGAACACAGAGTCCAAAGCTGTCTGCCAAAAAGCTGACTTTATTTGAAACAGAGTGTGGGGAAGTTGAAGTCTAAGGGTGCTCTTGAAAAAAATGGAGATTTTGAGGGCAAGCAATTAAGAGGAGCTTGGTAACTCTATGAGAGCAACCAGCTAAATCATAGAACAGTTTGTTTATCAGAGATAATCAGGAAAAGAGGCAGCTAAGAAGAACTCACTGAGATTAGAACAAAGACTAGCTTCAAAAAGTACCCTCAACTACATTTAATTGGATAAGACTGTGGAGCAATTTATGTCATAGGGCATTGTTGAAAATAACACAACAATCAGTAGGCAAGTAGAGCCCCACTGCTGGGTGTGATATAAACAAAGGCAGACAATAGAGAGATCAGAAAAAGAGACAGGGAGTGAAAGATCTGTTAAACTCACTCTTATCCCAGAGTGACTGTGGGCACAACCAAAGTGTCATTGTCTGAGGAGTGATATTAGAGGCTTTACACTTCAAGGGCAATACACTGTACTAAAATAGTCTGGCTATGTCACTAAACAAACAAGCAAGCACCAACAAACAAAAACAAGCATAGAGATAGGGAGGAGAGGAATCAGTATCCAAAGTTGTTACCATGTATTACCTAAAATGTCCAATTTTCAAACAAAAATTATGAGACCTGCAAATAAACAAGAAAATATAACCCTTAAAAAAACAAAAGGAGGCCGGGCTCGGTGGCTCAGCCTGTAATCCCGCGCTTTGGGAGGCCGAGGTGAGTGGATTGCCTGAGCCCACGGGTTCGAGACCCGCCTGGGCACCTTGGCGAGACCTCATCTCTACAATAAATCAAAAAATTAGCTGGGCATGGTAGCGCGCGCCTGTAGTTCCAGCTACTTGGAAGGCTGAGGCGGAAGGATTGCCGGAGCCCGGCAGGTCGAGGCTGCAGTGGCCGGGAGCAGCCACTGCACTCTAGTCTGGACGACTGAGTGAGACTCCAACTCAAAAAAACCCCACAAAAAAACAAAAGGAAAGCATCAGAAACTGCCTGTGAGAAGACCCATATGTCAGATTTAGCAAAGACATCAATACAGCCATAATAAAATATGTTCAAAGAACTAAAGGAAACCATGATTAAAGAAGTACAGGAAGCTATGTTAACAAGGTCTCACCAAATATCGGATATCATTAAAAAGGTAGAAATTATAAAAAGGACTAAATAGAAATTTTAGAGTTGAAAAATAAAATAACTGAAATGAGAAATTTACTAGAGGGGCTTAACAGTGAATTTGAACTGGCAGAAGAAAGAATCAGGGAACCCAAAGAAAGATTGATAGAGATTGTACAATCTGAAGAACATAAAGAAACATGAATAGAACCTTAGAAAAATTTAGGACACTAGCACTTTGGGATGCAGAAGCAAGATGAATTCACTGAGCTCAGGGGTTCGAGACCAGCCTGGGCAACTTAGTCAGATCTTGTCTCTACAAGAAATTTAAAAAATTAACTGAGTGTAGTTGCACATGTTTGTGGTCCCAGCTACTTGGTAGGGTGAGCCCTGTGAGTTTAAGCTACAGTGGCCATGAGCATGCCTCTGTACTCTAACCTAGGCTACAGAGTGAGACTCCAACCAAAAAACAAAAACAAACAAACAAACAGAAAACACAGATGCTGGCTTGTGTGTGGAGAAAAGAGAACATTTCTACACAGTTTATGGGAATGAAAGCTAGTTCTATCTCTATGGAAAGTAGTGTGGTGATTCCCAAAAGAACTAAAAGTTGACTTCCATGTGATCTAGCAATCCCTCTTCTGAGAATATATCCAGAGGAACATAAATCATTCTACAAAAAAACACCTGCGCATGCATGATTATTACCATACTATTCACAATAGCAAAAACATGGAACTAACCTTACTGCCCACTGAAAGTGGACTGGATAAAGAAAATATGGTACACATACACAATGGAGTATTACACAGCCATAGAGAAGAACAAAATCATGGACTTAGTAAATTGGATGAAGATGGAGACCACCATACTTAGTGATCTGTCACAGAAACAAAAAACTGAATACTACATATTCTCATAAGTGAGATCTGAACATTAATCACATTAGTCCAAGGGAGGGATCAACAGTCGCTGGGCACTGCTAGGGGAGGAAGGAAGGGAAGAGGGGTACATGATAACACAAAGGGCACTTGGTCCTATACCAGGGGGAATGAGGGCCAGTTGGAGGCCCAAACTTTACCTGTATGCAGCCTACTTCTGTAGTTAATCCATACTTGTACCCCACATCTTTATAATAAAATAAAATAAAATTTAATTTTAAATGGCAAAAAAGAGAGAAAAATGTGGAACACTATTAAGTACACCAATATACATGGAATGAAAATACCAGAGAGAGAGAGAGAGAGAGAGGGAGAGAGAAAGGAGAGAAAAAGTATTAGAAGAATTATTTAAAATTTTCCCAAATTGATGAAAAATATTAATTTATACATTGAAGAAGCTCAATGAAGTCCAAGTAAGATAAAGGCAAAGAGATTCACATCCAAACATATCATAGAAAAATGCTGAAAGGGAAAGACAAGGAGAAAATGTTAAGATAAGAGAAAAATGACTAACTAAACTTTAATAAGATTAGTCACTGACTCTAATCAGAAACAGTGGATTCCAGAAAGCAGTGGATGACATAGTCAAAGTGCTGAAAAAAAAATTGTCAACCAAGAAATTTTTTGTCTTTGTCTTTTTTTCTGTGTGTATTTTTTTGTTTGTTTATTTGTTTGAGTCAGAGTCTCACTCTGTTGCCCAGGCTGGAGTGCAATCGCATGCTCACAGCTACTGTAGCCTTGACCTGCTGGGCTCAGGCGATCCTTCTGCTTCAGCCTTCCAAGTAGCTGGAACTACAGGCATGTGCCACCACACCCAGCTAATTTTTTGATTTATTCTACAGATGAGGTCTTCCCAAGTTGCCCAGGCTGGTCTTAAACCCCTGGGCTCAGGAAATCCTGTTGCCTCTGCCTCTGAAAGTGCTGATATTACAGGTGTGAGCCATCACATTCAGCCAAAGATTTTATATCTAGCAAAACTGTCTTTTAAAAATCAAAGCAAAATAAAGACATTCCTAGAGAAACAAAAACAGAATTCATTGCTAACAGACCTACCTTTTAAGACTTACTACAGGGCCTGGGCACGGTGGCTTATGCCTAGAATACCAGCACTTTGGGAGGCCGAGGTGAGAGGATTGCCTGAGCTCACAGGTTCAAGACCAGCCTGGCAACTTGCTGAGACCTCATCTCTACAATGAGTCAAAAAATTAGCCGGGTGTGGTGGTACATGCCTGTAGTTCCAACTACTTGGAAGGCTGAGGTGGAAGGATCACCTGAACCCAGCAGGTCGAGGCTGCAGTGGCCATGAGCATGCCACTACACTCCAGTCTGGGTAACACAGTGAGACT
>CAUYQG010066359.1:0-18547 GCA_963574415.1 Tarsius wallacei | reverse complement strand
AAAACCCGTACTATAAGGGGGCCACTTTTCAAAAAGTAATTCTATTTTGGGGAGTCCCATCTCGTACATGTTCTTATTTCTAATGGATGAGGCTCTCTTTATTGGAAGGACCTTGATAATGCACATGAATTCCCCACTTTCTACCAGCAGAAGAGTTGACATTTGTCATATATTTGGCATTTGGTGCTTTCAGGAGGGACAGAGAGAAACCTATGGGTGACTTAAGTAGGCTAGTGATTTTCTCTGGCCTGCTCTCCTACCTCAAATACATAATTATCAAATATCGATTCAACATTTGTTAAGGGAAAATATGAGGACAACATGAGGAATAAAAGACTAAGATGTCTTTGGTGATAGCACTCAACTTCCTCTCCACAGTTCAGGGAAACCAAAACGGTATCATTCCAGAACATTTTTCTTAGAAGGGAGATTAGCCAGTGCCAATTGTTATGCTAGCAGTCACAAACTGACCTCATCTCCTGCCTCAGTTTTGTACTGAACCATGACTTTCAGTCAAACATTTTACTCTATCCTTCCTAATCCTTTTCTTGGCGGGTTGAGAGTCCTAGCAACATTTTGAAGCCACATCTAGGTCATTGCTCAGAGAACCTGTCTGGTTGGCTTGCTGTTTAATCTAGCTCCTTTCATGATGTGCTAGTTTAGGGACTATCGGATTCATATTTCTGTGCTCATGAAAGATGAACTTTGCACCATTTGACCAACGGGGAAACGCAGACTATAGTGATCAAAATCTTCAGCATGATGGTGGCCCTAGAGGACATCAGCCCTTCTGGCATTTTCAAAGGTTAAATAAAAATGGAAGAGATCTCAGTTATATCCGATGTGAGCACATTGAGTGAGCATATCAGAGAAGCCAAGATTTCAAGCAGACACTTCACAGAATCCATGATAAGATCAGAAACAGTGAAGAAGGCATTCGTTTTAAGTGGAGAAGTTATAGCCTTTGAAGTTGCATATGTGTTATATATAGGACTCCAGGCACATGGTATTCAGGTAGAAAAATTAGACCACAGACAACATCTTTCAGTTGAAGCCACACATGCACAAGTCTTCTCATTTTAGATCTTCTGCCAATCTCAAAATCATACAGGCATTAAGGATGATAAGACGGGTCTTGCGAATTAGCCTCCATTACGTGATTAAGAGAAAACTAAAGAAAGTAGAGGGATTGCTTATCATTAAATATGTCTTGAGGTCACCTCTGCAGGAGGCGGGACCCCCAACAGGAAGTAGGAAGTTTGGGAACCTCACATTTAGATGTGTTAATATAGAAACTGATTGAACAAGGGATTTTATATCATCCATCATGGACTGTCTGGATATTATTGAATTTTATGGTGGAGAAAGCTACATTCTTCCTTCAACATATCTGGCTTTAAATAGAAAAAAAAAATGTAGCCTGTAGTCTTGCCCTCATTTATTCTCTAGATTAAAAAAAAAATCACACCGTGTTCCTAGGAAGAGAGAAATGGAGTAGACACCAGCATGAGGTTTGGAGTCACTTGAATTCATTATGATATTGATTTCCTTATTTATTGCATGAGAAAGTTGCTTAACTTAACTGAGACTTATTTTTCTCATCTGCAGAGTTAGGAAAATAATACATAACACATTACTGTTTTGAGGATTAAGTGGAGGGTATCTGGAAGTTTTTCAGCACAGTAAAGAAATGCTGCTCCAATTATTAGCCTAATCAATCAGTCATCAGGTGAACATTTTGTTTTTTGTGTTTCTAGTTAAAAAACTTGGAATAATAAAATTCATGAAGAAAAGTGAACATCTTGGACATGAAATTGTTGCTGCATTTTTGCCTTACTCAGTCTGTCCTTCCAATTCAGTGGTTATCAAGCACTGGTATACAGTAAAATCATTTGGAGAATAATGATGCCTGACCCTTTTCCTGATCAATTAAATCACAATCTTAGGTGATTCTATTGTGCAACAATTTTTAAGAATCCCTGCTTGAACCCACTGAGACCCATTTCTGTTCAACATTTGAAGACTCTCTGTTTTACAACAGAGGGAGTTTCCCACGAAGAGATCACTTTCAAAAGGGTTGCAAGTGTAGGCTGAGCAATTAGAATTTCAGCAGTTGAATATTTAACATAGTGATAATAATGGTTCTGAGAAGTGAATTCATGTATTGTTTCTATGGCTTCTATACTCAGTGTAACTGTAACAATAAATCCTGGTTATCTTGCTTCTTTACTCATTGCTTTTACAAATCTTTTTTTTTTTTACAATTGGTTTTTTTTTTTTTTTCGAGTTGGAGTCTCACTCTGTTGCCCAGACTGGAGTGCAGTGGCCACTCCCGGTCACCGCAGCCTCGACCTGCTGGGCTCCGGTGATCCTTCCGCCTCAGCCTTCCGAGTAGCCGGAATTACAGGCATGCGCTACCATGCCCGGCTGATTTTTTATTTTATTTTATTTATTGTAGAGATGAGGTCTCGCCACATTGCCCAAGTGGGTCTCGAGCCCGTGGGCTCAGGCAATCCACTCACCTCAGCCTCCCAAAGCGCGGGATTACAGGCTGAGCCACCGAGCCCGGCTGCTTTTACAAATCTTAATGAGCATGCTTTATTTAACAGTCTCAAAATGTAGTCATCAAACAGAACAAACTTCAAAATATAATTTCATGTGTTATGGGAAAGTTGTGCTCAGATGCCAGCACAGGGATGGGGCATCTCAACCCAGCAGAGAAGGCTTTTTGGAGATTATTTAAACGTTCATTCATTCATTTATTCAAAACAAGTTCTGATAGGCTCTGACAAGGAGGCAATCAAGTAGACGAACTTGGTCCTTGATATCATGGAATGCATCATTTAGCAACGCTGAATGATGCATGGACTTAGGTAAAAAGGAAGATAAAGATCTGGGGGCAGCAAGAACGGCCTGTGGGTTAGCACAAGTCTGCAAGTGCAAGGGAATTGAGGGGGCAATAGAAAAGGGGGGGCACAATGATGGCATAGGGACTAGCTCTTGTTGCTAATCTGTGGCTTCCGAATTTAATCCTGAAGGTTTGGCCCTAAAAACTATCAAGGTTCTTATTCCTGCAGGGATAAGAGGTAGGCAGACCTTCCAGGAAGCTACACATTCATTCGTGTGAGACATGACAAAGGTCACAATAAGTTTGGGAATAATGGAAGGTGGGTTACGAGATGTTGAAAGGTTAAAATGTGAGGAATTTGATAAATACCTGAAACTGATGGGTGGATGAGAGAATGAGTAACTTCCATGTTTCTTTTGGGGACTTCAGAGTAGACGCTGTCTGCCGTTAATAACAACAAAGAATCAAAAAGTAAGGAACTGAGTGGAGAAACATTTGATACACTGACTGTAAGATGAGGGGCAATATCAAAGTGAGAAACCATTAGATGCTGGATGGCTCTAATGTTTAGAGGCAGGTACGTGATCCAAGTCACTGACACAGATTTCTTGAGTTTATCCCTCTTCATTAGACAAGAAAGCAATCAAGAAGACAAGCTTGGTCCTTGATATCATGGAATCATCATTTAGCAATGCTAAATGATGTGTGAACTTAGTTAAAGTAAGATAAAGATTTTAGCACTACAAATACACAAGGGCAAGGGAACTTGGGAATGGGGAAAACTGGTATGGTGTCGGGATTAGCTCTTGTTGCTAATCTGTGGCTTCTGAATTTAACCCTGAAGGTTAAAAATACCACTTGGACATATTCAGAGACTGCACTAACCAGAAAGTGTCCTCTATTCCACAAGCAGACACTATGGTCAAGTTTTTCTAAGAAGTTGTTTTTTAGATATGATACTGTATAGCATGTGTGGCAAATATCAAACATGTAAATGGACATGGCTATGGAGAAGTCCTGAGTAATCTTAGATTACGCACACAAATGTGTTCATTACTAATTAGCAAAGATAAGCGCCTTTATTCCAGATTCACATGGAAGTCTGGGCCATGCCACCTCTCCTTTCTTCTCCTCTTTGCAGTTTTCCTAGAATAAACTTGAATTTCTTCACCCTCCAAGAACTATTCTGGTTTTATCCTTGTCTAGGTAGTTCCTTCTTTCTCTTAGAGCACTCCCTCATTATCAGCATAAATTCAGTGTTGTGTGTTGTTGGAATAAGAAAAAGACCCTCTGAGAGTTAAACCAGGGCACTATTATTTCTTACTGGTGTAGCTGAAGAATTGATATTCTTGTTTTTCACCTACTCTGCGTAGCAATTTGGAATGAAAAACTGTATTACAGTGGTATAAGTCCCTACAGAAGTATTAAACTTGGCTAGCACTACTAGTTATGATAGGCTAAATGAATACACTCACATTTCACCCTGGCTACTTTTCTGTAAGAGTAATTTTATAAGCAGAGTTGTTCTTCTTTGTTTTGAAAAACACTAAACCGTTGGACACAAGTTGTATATGCCTACGTGGATCACGAATATGAGTGTGGTTTAGGTACCAATCTCTCACAGAGATAGTGATATTGACTTCATGCTGATTTACATATTGGTTATACATTTTCAGTGTGTGTATGTATGCATTACATTAATTATACTTATTAATGTTATATATATATGGTCAAATAGATAATATATGCATATTATCTATTAAACATATTATTTATCCAGCCAAAAAAATTCTCCTTGAGTGAGAGAGATGGCATCCATCCATATGATAGCAATTTTCTGTATACTTTTCCTATATGTTGAGAGAGATATTTTAAGCAAAAAAAGTTGGGTAAAAAAGTTGAGCATCATGAACAATCCTTGTGGATTAACTGCATATTCTTTTTAACTCAGTGTTGAAAATAGGATTTACTTAAGAGTTCACTCAAAATTCTTTAGCGATAAAAGTTTTTTCTAGAAAAAAACTATAAATTTCAGAAGTTTCACGGAGGTAAATGAGACTTAAAAATGCTTCTTGAAATTGTAGTGAAAAGCATTATTATTGAAAAAATAGACAACTCGTATGCACTACGGTCAAGAATAATCCACATGTGAGTTATATAGGAAGATAATAATTTTGAATTTTTCTTTTTTATTATTGTTTTTAGAAAATCGGTGTACATATGTGAGGTGCACAGCAAAACAGAAAACAGTCTGAGAAAAACCTGGCACTAGTCCAGAAAGTTCTCCCCTCACGGATATTGATGTTGATAAATTAACCATGAGTGATGGTGTTCTGATTTTGGCTGTATTGAGAGTGGGTGCCAAATTGTAAACATTGTCAACTAAGGAAGCTTGAGGAATTTTCAGGCTCTGTAACTGTCCTTTTAACCTGGGAACTGTAAACAGAATTTAGAGGCCCTCTAAACACTCTGAAACAGTGCATATTTCTGAAGAAGTCGTCAAATTCTCAAAGGGATCTATGAAAAAAGAAACTGATTAAGTTAGAAACAGCCAGGCCAAAAAACTACACTATTTCTATCCGAGACTTTCTCCCTAACCCTCCAGGAGAATATCTGCTTCTCTCTCTCTCAGTTTTTCTTTTTATTTCTATTGGTCTGTCTCTCACTCTTTCTTTCTCAATCTTTTTAAAAATAAAATTCTTATTATTTTGTTCCTAACAGCATGTAATACAATTATACTATAATATTATGGCTATCTATTTCTGAGATTACCTCCAAATTATCATGATGGTTATAGTGAGTGTTTCTAAACTTTTTTATTCAGTTTACAGATTATTCTAGTGCACTCATACAGGTGAGTTACTACATTGAGTACATACCAATTTTACTATTTTGAATGTGAAGATATCCTTGTTTCTTAGCAGTCTGATGCATCTCAATGTTATCTGCCATTTGGGGCAAAATTCAATTTTTCCACACAGGTGATTTTTCTGCCTTTTAACATAAAACGAATTAGGATATTATAACAGAAAATTTATGGCATGTGCACTAACTACAAAAATTAACATTTTCGTACTAAATTACATTTTGGTTGGCCTGTAGATGGATGTCATGATTGATTTCTTTGTGTTAAACATAAAATTGGGAGAAATATAAGGAATTATAAAGTGTATCATCTATAATCTAAGGAATGTTTTATTGATAATTTATAGATGCTGTTTTGAGACCCAACCACATGCATGCATTTTGGTCTGATATATCTCTGGTGGGGTAAGCCATTTTTATAATTTATTGATCTTTGACAATTTTCCTTCAGATCTAGAAGCTACACATCCTATTCTGGCAGCATATATCTATGGTTTAGAACCAGAAGTCAGGTAGCAAAATCTGGACACAATATCACCCTTATAAAAATTAAAGTGGACTTTGATATATCACAGTTACAGGGGTGAACTAGCAAACTTTCTGGAATCAATATATCAGAAGAAACTTCAGTTTTGACATCCTATTGAACAACAGCAGACTGAGATGGTAATGGGGAAGGTCTTCTACCGTATCCTCACTGAGAGAACTATCTGAATGTATTGTGCGTACTTACGGCATTTATCGCTGTCGTCCTCTGTACTTAAGTTTTATCTGCCTTTTCTGATAGATTTTGAACGTCTAGAGGGCTGCGTCGGCATTTCTGTATCTTTACAGAAATGCACCAAATGATATCATACAATTGATGTCTTTTAAATGTGTGTTGAATGAAGTAACATATTTTGCTACATTTATACACAACTATTTTTTCAATGCCATGAGACACAGGTGAAATTAATAAACTACTTTCAGTTAGAGTTTTACAGTTGTGAACATCTTAAAGGGCAATATAGAAAAACGGTTAAGAAACAGAAAATCTAAGTCAAAACACTAGCCCTGACAATCTTCTTATATAACATTGAAGAAATGACCAGGTTTTCCATCTGTGAAATGGGCCTAATGTTTTTAAACGGGTCACAGCTCATCGACTGTGGCCTTATCTTATTCTTTTTTTGAGATCATCACCAGCATAGAACGCTTCACAGTGGCCTCAGGTATTCTTTGCCATGTTATCTAGTGCAGCTGCCTACTAAGGAGACCTGCAAAGTCACTTGGTGTCACTGGGAATTTTCCTCTAAAAGGAGTTAAGAAGATTGCTCTAGTTTTGTGTAAATGCCACTGATTGACAGACATTCCACAGAAACTTGCAAAGTAAGGTTTACGTATTAAAGTTTACATCTTAAGTTCCAGAGAAAAGACCAGGCATCAGATTTGAAGGGGTATAATAACCATACAGATGTTCGTCCTTTCTATAAAATCTTGGGGAAAAATGCACCTCGCGAGTATCTAGCATGTGAACATGTTATATCATTTGAGGCTTAAGAGAGCTGGGTACGAAATCATAAAGGTGGGTGCTCGCCTTCACTATACTTTGTTCTAATGTAGCAAGCAATACCACATAAGGAGGTTTTAAGAATTAAATGAGGCATTTGTAAGCATTCCCACACTCTCTGGCACAGAGTAAATGAGGGACAATGGTGGCTAATGTGGTTACATTTCAAATGGGACCCGATAGTGAAACATCTTTCTCAGCATCAATGTATCTGCTTCGGATAGACTGTTAAAAACAGCAGTTAAGATAAGAGCACTTAAATGCTGCACATCGTATAGAATGCTGCATGAGCATTCCCACTTTTTACAGTTGAGCAACCAGTGGCACTAAGGGGTGAAGTGCCTTATTCCCAATCCCACATTGGGTCAAGAGGAGAACCAGAGTTTGAATCCCGGAAGGCTGACCCAAGAGCCCACACTATGTTTTCGTCAAGGGCCAGACGGTGAATACTTTAGGACTGTGGGCCATATGGTCTCTGTTAGAATAACTCAACTCTACCCTTACGATGTGAAAGCAGCCGTGAACAATACATAACAAGTGGGTATGGCTGTGTTCCCATAAAACTTTATTTACTAGAACAGACAGCGGGCCGGATTGGCTCATAGGCCATTGTTGGCTAATATTTGCCTTAAGTCAACAGGTCTGGAAATTTGGAAATATTATTAAACATGCTTCCAAAGATAAGAGGGAGATATCTATTGAATAGGTCAAGACTCTCCTGGGGACTTTTACCCTTGGCTGTCCGACTCGCCAACCTGCGTAAATCCATTTTGGTTCTAGGAATGACAAAACATAAGTTAAAAAGATCAAACGGGTCCACTCTCGGGAAAATGAGGCAAAAGTTATCATTAAAATTTGCGTCCCCAGAGTACGCGAAGGCTCAGAGGTTAAGAACAGCGAGAGCTCTTGACTGTCATTGCTCAAAGTTTCTCGCCAAAGTTGAATGAACATCGATTCAGTTGTATCAGCATCAAAAAGGTGGATCCTTTTTCGATTTCAGGAATGAGGCTGTGACCTTTAGAGTCAGGTCTGAAAACCCAAATTCTCACACAAGCAGCTCTGTCCCATGGATTTGTAGCTGGGCAAAACCAGAAACAGCTAAGTTCGTTGGAAAACAAAAGAGGAAAGTAGAAGGGTAGATCACTCCCCTTCAGGAATCTACCCTTGGCTGAGCTTTTAGAAGAGTTTCTATAATAAAAAAGAGATGCAATCCAGACCAAACACATGACAACTGAAAGGACGGAGAGATAACTCCCTTTGCCAGGGACACTAGATATTGAAAACTAAAAAGCATTGGAAAAATAACTACCCAGCTCTGTCCAGTGAAAAGGAACAACCAAAATTAAGACTACTACCTATGACTCTGTTCTTACAACTGCTCTCTAAGGCAGGGGTCCTTAACCTCCGGGCCACTGACCAGTACCTGCCTGTGGCCTGTTAGAAACCTGGCCACCCAGCAGGGAGAGTGGTGGGAGAGTGGAGCTCTGTCTGTCACATCAGCTGCAGCATAAGATTCTCCTGGGAGCACGAACCCTACTGCAAACTGTGCATGAAAGGGATCTAGGGTGTGGCTCCTTGTGAGAATCTAATGCCCGATGATCTGAGGTGTGGCTGAGGTGGTGATGCTAGCTAGCCCTGGGAAGTGGCTGCAAATACAGGTGAACACAAGCAGGGAGGTCGGATTTCCCTTGCCCTGCCCCCATCCCCACCCTCCCAGTCCATGGAAAAATTTTCTCCCACGAAACTGATCCCTGACGCCAAATAGGTTGGAGAATGCTACTCTAAAGGACTTTGGTTTGCCTTGGTCCAATACCACCCTTCAACTCTCAACTTTCATCTTAGAAGACTTTCATATGTTTTTTTCATTTTAAAAAACATATGAAGACCACCACATCAAACACAATTTCCACAGATTTCCTCTCACATCTTTCTCTGAGTCCAAAATATGGTTCCATGGTACATATTTTAAAACCTTTCAACATCTACCTGCCTTCCAACCCTTAGCTATTTTATTAGAATTTTTGATATGTGTGCCTCAGTCATTCAGCACCTTGAACCTGCTAAAGACATGTTTACTGTGAAAATGGAATCCTAAGATTAGATGTAGTTCTGATGGCCTGTTTTTAGAATTTCCTGAGAAAGGAAACATAGGTACCTTATTTACTTACTCTGCTTCTTTATTTTTATTCTAAATTTATTGTTAGGATATTCCACTATGTTGGAGGCAGAACTTGGAAAGGTCCCTAATAGCCTGGGGGTTCAAAGTTGTGACCGATAATTGATAGACATCAAGTGAAAAATGGCTTAAGCTTACCTCCGAATCCTCTATGGCACTGCTCTAACTCTATACAATATCCATGAAAAGGCAAAATGTGTTTGTTTTCTATTTCTCTGTTAAAAAAAAACACTAGAAAATGAACAGCTTAAAACAACACTCATTTATTATCTCATATTTATGCAAGTCAAATGTCCAGATATGTTCACTTGAGTCCTCTGCTTAGAGCTAACAAGGGCATAATTAATGTGGTAGCTTGACTGGACTCTTTGAGGCTCTGAGAAGAAAAACATCTGCTTCCCAGCTCATTCAGTTTATTGGCTGAATTCAGTTTGTTGCAATTTCAGAACAGCGATTTCTGTGTCCTTCAGCACTGTCACCAGGGAGCTGCTCTCAAGGCTAAGATGCTATTCAAAACTTCTGGTCATCGGCCTTCCGCATGTCAAAAATGAAACACTCTGTTGTGTTGACTCTCTCAAGCGTCAAGTCTCTCTTACTTTCTCTTTGGCTCCTAGCTGGAGGAAATTCTCATTCTGAAGGGCTTATGTGAGTGCATTGGCACACCCAGAGGCCCTTGTGGTATCGGACAGGAATATTTCGGCATACGGGCATGAGGTCCCACTTACATTCAAAGGGAGCTGCTTATTTAGGAGTGAGGACGATTGGATGCCATTCTTAGAATTCTGCCAAGGGCATCTGAGGAGTCCCTCACTCTAGAGCAGACAAAGGCTGTGGGCTACATCCAGCCAAACGCCTGTTTCTGCAAATACGGTTTTATTGGAATATAGTTACGCCCATTTGTTTGGATATTGTCTATCTGCTTTCACACTACATCAGCTGAGTTGAGTAATTGTAACAAACTCTATGCTCTGCAAAGCCTAAAATATTTACCATGTAGGCCTTTGTAAAACAAGTTTGCTAAATTGTAGCCTAGAGTGTTATACCTACTTTAGAGGGGTTAATTATTCATGACTTGTATTTTACTTGCTAACAACAGCAACAGCAACAACAACACTTAACAGCTGGGGATGTTGCTTTGTTCAGTATCTCTAGGCCATTAACTGAGTCCTCATCCCTCACTCCCTCATCATTTTATGTCTCGGTACCCTCCTCTCTGCCACTTGACCCGACGCCATTTATTTCATTCTGGTGGACGTAAGCTCAGCCTTCTTTAGAAACCCTGGTAACCCTGATAGCCAATATATGTTTGCATTTATACGAGAGAATCAATAATATACCTGGATAATTACGTCCCAAGACTTCACTGAAACTCCTTCATATTCCACAAATGTTAAAATACTACCCACTACCTGGAATGCAGACGTTTCACGCTTGTATCCAGCAGCTGAAACCATTCTCTGGAATGGCTCCCTGTTTACGCTGTAATACTCGGCACAAAAGGGCATTCAAAATTGTCAACAGGGTAACAGCAGTAAGACAATACTCGATGCATATTTGAAGCTTAAAATTATAGAGG
This sequence comes from Tarsius wallacei, assembly GCA_963574415.1. Taxonomy (NCBI): domain Eukaryota; kingdom Metazoa; phylum Chordata; class Mammalia; order Primates; family Tarsiidae; genus Tarsius; species Tarsius wallacei. Next base: position 7,533 of record CAUYQG010066359.1, on the reverse strand, counting down.
AAACAGCCAATGAATTTGCAGTCAATTTAGATAAATGAACCAGCCATGGAGACTCTTGAAGTGAAGCCTTTAGCCCCCGTGCCCTGTAATGGCTGATTTTAAAGATGCTTGATTTGGTGGTCCTCTGTGCTATTGTTAAAATCACATCAACCAAGCAGATGATGTCACAGGAATCATCAACGTATATTTCAAGATGTAACCAATAAAAAAGTCCAGTTGTGGTACACAAAAGTAGCAATAGACACTATTTTAGTCTGCCAATATAACATCTGTGTGGTCCTCAGTGAGGATTCCTGTTTTTGTATGCCTAGAGATTTTTTAGCACCACCAGAATGATCGGGAAACTTGACATGGTGCTAGTAAAATTTACCATAGAAAGAGAGTTGAAAATCCTTGGGCAGGAGATGGGGTCAGTTATCCTGACTAAATCTTGAAATTCTGGAATATGACCAAGAGGAATTGTACAGGGACTGTGGAGAAGTGACTCCTTTGCTCATTTTCTCACTTTCTTCATCCATGGCTGTTTGTCTGCTCTCTTGACAGGCTGTTTAGCAAATCATTCTGCAACCCGGTGTCAAAGAACATTGCCATAACCCAGATACCGTGATTTATGAAGATTACAAATACAGTAGGCATGGGCGTGGGAATAAGGGGCCGACTTCCTTTTGCCAGACAGAAAGGATTACAAATGGTTCTGATTTCTTTGATACCGAAATGACTTGGGGTTGCCTCCTGCAAACTTTGCGTGTAAAGAGTTACAAATCTTGAGCCCAAAGCACCCATCTTTCTCCCTAAAACTAAAAAGCAGAATATGCTTTCGCAGACTCGCGTACCCCGAGGCCATATCATTCTGAAAACTGAGGACGCTTACTTAATTTTAGCAGAACATCTGCCTTATATCCCACATCGCATTCCTATTTTTATACCCTTTTATTGCAACCAACATATAAAATCTCTGCCAGCTGCCACAGCAGAGCTGCCTCGCTTCCATGCTGACCTTCCCATTACGAAGCAAAGGGAGAGTTCTGTTCTCTCACCTCTGCATTTGGTGGCTGCATTTAGGAGCCTAGGGGCATCTCCTGGGCCCTTTCTCTCTCTAGCAAATGCTTAGGCATCTTTGAAGTAACCATGTTAGCTCCTCCATGCAGTGTTTTCTCACTTCTTGTGAGGTTCACTACTTTATCATCATACTTGACTTACTGGGCTATTCTACACTGCTTCTGTGTTTTCTCTCTAGGTCATGAGCTCCTCAAGTAAAGGGAGAGTATCTGGTAGATTTTGACTTCCCTGTCACCTGCTACAGTACCTGGCATCAAGTTGACTTTCAATAAACACAGTATGGCAGTTCTGGTTAAAATTATGGGGTTTTGACTCAGTCTGACCTGAAACCTAGTCCTGGCTCCAAATATGTAAGATGAAAGACTGAGACCAAATGTCTTAATCACGTTAAATCTCAGTTTTAGCAACTGTAAAATGGAAAGAATAATTTCACCAACCTCAGTAATGTCACGGTTGAGAGATGAATTGATGCATAGAAGGAAATTAGCATAATGCCTGATATGTGGTAAATATGCAAAACATGTTCGCTATTAATAACACTATTAATAATCATAAAAGTAAAAAATATGTATTACAAAGTCTAGCAAATTGTCTACAGTCTTTTCTCAAGTCAATTTATGTTCAAACTGTAACACATTTGTCTTGCCAGGATTAATCATACATGGAGACATAAAAAGTTACCATTCCATATGGCTTGACTATTCCTTTATGATGCATAAGCAAGGGTACCAATATTTCTGAAATTTAACAATATGCAGTAAAGCTGTAGAACTTAATACTGTACCAGCACAGTGATCGAAGTTTTCAGTAGGGCTTAATTTTGTTCTATGCATATGTAGCTTCCATTTTAATTCTCTAAAGTCCTATTTTTTCTCAGTCTGCTCTTTTGATCTGGCCTTCGAAAATAGTAAAAATATTCTCAATCTCTCTTTCTATTTTTTTCTATCTCCTCCTTCCTCAGATTCTATTTTCCAATGACAAATTATGATAATGAATTTAATACAATTTATATATTAATAAGTTTAATATTTTTTATAATGTAACATTGGGTAGGGGTAATTTCACATATTTCCTGAAACGTGGAATAAGATTACTCTTTTGGAGTTTTCTGACCTCTGCCTGCCAAGAACGCCTGGACATGTGAGTAGAGAGACTTGGAGGTAACTCAATGCACTGCACATAAATGAAGAAAAACATCTGATCGCTTCCACAGGCTGTAGACTCTACAGCATGCCTCTTCTCTAGGGGTGAAAGGTGAAAAGTTATCTGGTGTCACTAGTATTATGTCTGTATTTGATAGTTCCTTTGGTCATTTCAATTCTCTTGGCGTGTGAAAAACAATTGTTATTGAATATTTGAACCCCCAGGCAATAGGTTTTAGTTGCAGCCATGCATAGAAATATATATTAAGCATATTCCAGGCTCATAGATGTATATTCTGGATGATATGAAGACAAGGTGAAATACAAGCCTTGCCACGGTGGCCCCAAGTCTTTCTTAAGTGCTCATGATGTGAGGGCAGAGGATTTATTACAGTTTGGGATCATGATCTGTTATAGATCATTGTTGAATGTTACAGTTTTAAAGTGAAAAATGTATGTTGTGGTTTAAAAGATCTGTTTCTCCTTAGATCTCCTATTTGTTATATAGATTTCAATATGTATATATGATGGATGCTGCTATAGACATTCTGCAACATTGAAATGGGATTTTTGGATAAAGTTTTCTTGTTTCCTCTTTAATGAGAGCTTTAAAATATTTATGAGGCGCGATACATATAACATACTATTTTAGGGTGCACCAGCTGTTCCTCACACCAAGCGCTTATAAAGACATACATATTTTTAGTCCATACTCAAACACATTATTGTCTGTTAAAAATTAAGATGGCAATTTTGGAACTTGCTTTGAAGCAGAAGTGGGTAGATTGGGTGTGGTCTTGAGTTTTATATGTGACACTCAGTGTTCCCTAAAATCGACCCTTGTGGTGTTCTCCATTAAATAAGCAACATTTGAAAATGCTGAAATTACTTGTATTTTGATGGCTGTGTTGTTAATTCATACTTTGTATATTATAGAGAGTAAGTTTGCAAAATGCCTTCACAGATCCCATGTAATCCCCATGGTGACCTGAGAAGTAGTCAGGTGAGGGAAACCTCCAGTAAGTGGCTGGACTAGTGCTAGGGATGGCCACTCTACCACTCCCCACCAAGACTTCAAGACTTTTAAAGACTTTTCAAGTCCAGTGTTCCTTGACTCGTAGTAAGTTGTACTATGTACTACGTTAAAGACATTATCATTGTATATTCAACATAAAGTATGAAATATATATAATTATAAATACAATACAAACATAATAAAGATAGAGGCTTTCTACAAACACAAAATAAATATAAACATAAATGGAGGTCTCCCATAAATTATATTTATAGGATGAATCTATAGAGTAAAGCAACTGTTTGATGCATAGTTTGCAAATATCTTCTCCCATTCTTTAAGTTGTCTGTTTACTCTGTTGATTCTTTCTTTTGCTGCCCAGAACATTTTTATTTTAATTAAGTCCTTTTGGTTTATTTTTGCTTTTGTTGCATTGGCTTTTGTGAACTTAGTCACAAATTCTTTGCTTAAGCCAATGTTCTGAAGAGTTTTTCGTAGGGTTTCTTCTAGGATTTTTATATTTCAGGTCTTATATTTAAGTTTTCAACCTATTTAGAGTTAATTTTTTATGGTGAGAGATAAGGGTCCAAATTTATTTCTTCTGCATATGGTTATCCAATATTTCCAGCACCATTTATTGAATAGGGTGTCCTTTCTCCATTGTATGTTTTTATTCACTTTGAAGAAATACAAGTGGCCTACAAACATGAAAAAATGCTCATCATTACTAATCATCAGATAAATGCAAAGTAAAACCACAATGAGATTACCATCTTACAGCAGTCAGAAAGACTATTTGTAAAAAGTCAACAAAACAAAACAAAATAAAAACCAACAGATGTTGGTGAGGATATGGAGAAAAGGGAATGTTCATACACTGTTGGTGGGAATGTGAATTAGTACAAACTCTGTGGAAAGCACTTTGGAAATTTCTCAAGGAGCTAAAAATAGAAATACCATTTGACCCAGCAACCCTGCTCCCGAGTATCTGCCCAAAGGAAAATAAGTCATTTTATTAAAAAAAAATCTGCAGTTGTATATTTATCATAGCACTGTTCACAATAGCAAAGTCATGGAATCTACCTAAGTATCCATCAAGGATAAAGAGAATATGGTATATCTAAAACATGGACTACTACACAGCCATAAAAAAGAATGAAATCACATCTTTTGCTGAAACATGGATGGAGCTGGAGGCTATTATCCTATCTGAAATAACTCACACAGCTATGCAGTAGGTACACATGGACATACAGGGGAAAAGATAGGCATCAGGGACCCCACAATGGGAGAGAGAGTAAGAGGTGTCCCAGGACTGAAAAACTTTTAAACCAAAGCAGTTACATATTCATCTTATAAAATACATATATGGTCTGTGTTCAGAAAACTACAGATTGCTGATGAAAGAAATAAAATGTCTCAATAAAAGACGATATACCATGGGTGAATTTGTAGACTCTTCATGGATTAGAACACCAAGGCCTGCAAAGAGGTCGATTTTTAAAATTTGGTCTATAAAGTGAATGCAATCCCAAGCAGAAAAATATATAAAGACCCAGAATAACCAACAAAGGCACTGCAAATACTGAAAAAAAAGGACAGACTTGTAATACCCATGCTATCTAATATCAAGACTTAATACAAAGCTGCAATAATTAAGGCAGTATGGTATTGATGAGAAAATAGGCACAAAGTCTAGATCCACACCCATATCTTGAACTGATGTTCAACAAGGGAGCAAGGACTCTCCAGGGGAGAAAACCATCTTTGAACAAATGGTGCCAACATCGTTTTGTAAATAACCGAATAAATAAATTAATGAGGAAGTACAGACAAATCTTTCATGCAACATAATTTCCAATAATGTGTGCAAACACTCTCTTCTCAGTGAACTTAGCATAACTATTCACTTTTAAAGTATGGATAAAGCAATAACTTCATTCCAAAGAGTACATTATGGAATAAGGAAGAAATAACTGTGTAGTGGAGAAACCTGACAAACGCTGTATCAACTATGTGATCAAGGCCAATAACATCAGCGGTGATGTCATGTTAATAGTATTTATACTTGATACGATGTGATAAAATGTGCACCTTGCCTTTGCGGTCTTTATCTTAAATGCCCCAAACCTAACCTAATTGTGAGAAAAACATTGCTCAAATCCCAGTTGAAGTACATGTTATAAAATGCTTGACCAGTACTCATCAATATTGTTGAGGGATTTAAAAACAAGGAAAGTCCAAGAAACTGACACAGCCAAGAGGAGCCTAAGGAGACATGACTGCTAAATGTGATATGAGATCCTATATGGGATTGTGGAACAGAGAAAAGACATTAGGGAAAACAGCAAATCTTGATAAGATATGACTTTCAGTTAATAAAAATGTTATTGACATGAGCTCATCAATTGTGATAATGTACCACATTTTCATAGAAAGGATACCGGCTTTGGATGCATGAGAACACTATATATTATTTTTATGATTTTTCTCTAAATCTAAAGGCAATACAAAACAGAATGTTTATTAAAAACCTAGATTTTGGATGGACTTGGTGGCTCAGCCTGTAATCCCAGCACTTTGGGAGACCGAGGTGAGTGGATTGCCTGAGCCCACGGGTTCGAGACCCACCCAGGCAACTTGACGAGACCTCGTCTCTACAATAAATAAAAAATTAGCTGGGTATGGTAGCGTGCACCTGTAGTTCTGGCCTCTTGGAAGGCTGAGGCGGAAGGATCGCCAGAGCCCAGCAGGTAGAGGTCGAGGCTGCGGTGGCCAGGAGCGGCCGCTGCACTCCAGTCTGGGCGACAGAGTGAGACTCCAACTCAAAAAAAAATAAAAATAAAAAAAAGAATATATATGAGCAGCTAACAGACACAGGAAAAAATGCTCAACCTCACTAATCATCAAAGAAATGCAAATTAAAACCACACTGAGATACCACCCCTTTACTCCAGTCTGGATGGCCATCATCAATAACTCAAAAAACAACAGTTGCTGAAGAGGACGTTGGGGAAAGGAAACACTTCTACACAGTTGGTGGGAGTGTAAACTAGTGCAACCTCTGCGGAAAACAGTGTGGCAATTTCTCAAAGGTCTAAAAATTGACCTTCCATATGACCCAGAAATCCCCCTTCTGGCAATCATGTAGAGGAACTCAAGTCACTCTATAAAAAAGATACCTTCACACGTATATTCATTGCAGCATTACTCACAGTATCAAAGACATGTAACCAACCATGCTGCCCATCGAAAGTGGACAGGATGAAAATAATGTGTTACATATACACAATGAAATATTCCACAACCATAAAAAAAAAAAAACAAAATTATGGACTTCACTGCACCGTCGTTGGATTTAGAGTCTGTAATACCCAGTGACTTATCACAGAAACAAAGACCTGAGTAGTACACGTACTCACTCATAAGTGGACCCTGAACATTTACCATAATAGTATAAGAAAGGGATTGGCCGTAGTAGGCGGGGTGCACATAACATCAATAAGGGTACCCAAACTTTACCTGTATGATGACCACTTATGCACCTAACCCTGAATTGCACAACACATCTTTAAAATAAAAATAATATTTAAGAAAAGAGAGTGTGGTCATATAATTTTAAAGCCTATGTTCTTATTTGTATATATGATAAAGATGATTGTTTTTAAAAATTAATTTACCAGCCGGGCTCGGTGGCTCAGCCTGTAATCCCGCGCCTTTGGGAGGCTGAGGTGAGTGGATTGCCTGAGCCCGCGGGTTTGAGACCCGCCTGGGCAAGCGAGACCTCATCTCTGCAATAAATCAAAAAATTAGCCGGGCGTGGTAGCGTGCGCCTGTAATTCCAGCTACTTGGAAGGCTGCGGCGGAGGGATGGTCGGAGCCCAGCAGGTCGAGGCTGTGGTGGCCGGGAGCGGCCACTGCACTCCAGTCTGGGCGACAGAGTGAGACTCCAACTCAAAAATAATAATAATAAAAAAATAAAAAAATAAAATAAATAAAAATTAATTTACCGTTGCTTTCTAGTAAGAAAAATAGGTGGATCTAATAATATTTAATGATTTACTAAGCAAAATTCTTATGAAAAAGGTGTTGCAATAAACTGCATTCAAAATATGATTTTAAAAAGTGAGACATCAGATAGTACAATATGGAACAGATGGGTCAAACCCAAATGAGTGTGTACACATTCTTAATCAACGCAGTATTTGTATAGTGACTGGTAACGTAGATATGGCAAAGCATTATATAGAGCGTTAACATAGTGTTACTTTATTTTTATTGGTTTTGCACCTCTGTTTACTTGTAATTTGCAAATTT
>CAUYQG010066357.1:0-37470 GCA_963574415.1 Tarsius wallacei | reverse complement strand
GCAGCATGGTTGGTTCCATGTTTTTTCTATTGTGAATAGTACTACAATTACATGTTTTATATTATGTTAATATCTCATCATAGTTGTGATTTTGAATTGACTGAGAAATTCAGAATCAAACTACGCCTTCCTTAGAATGCAAAAGCTGGTTGAAAAAAAAAAGAGTCCTTCCAACTACTGAGTATTTTGGGTTTATCAAATACTAATTTAATTTCAACTTCCCCAAAATAATGTTATCTCCTCTTTTCACATTACTAAAAGATAACATGCATTTTGAAGAACTGATACCAAACAAATGAGAGTAGAGAGGAATTAAGATGGCCACCATCACATATCCAAATTATTTTATCATATTCAGAGTTATTATATTTTATTTTATATATATATATATTTTTTTTTTTTTTTGAGTTGGAGTCTCACTCTGTCACCCAGACTGGAGTGCAGTGGCACGCACCTGGCCGTCGCAGCCTCAACCTGCTGGGCTCCGGCGATCCTTCTGCCTCAGCCTTCCAAGTAGCTGGAACTACAGGTGCGTGTTGCCAAGCCTGGCTAATTTTTTGATTTATTGTAGAGATGAGGTCTCGCCAAGTTGCCCAGGCGGGTCTGGAACCTGTGGGCTCACGCAGTCCACTCACCTCAGCCTCCCAAAACGCTGGGATTACAAGCTGAGCCACCAAGTTCAGCTCAGCCTCAAGTATCTTACTTTGGCACATAATGTTTTGATGCCACAATTGACTAAGGATCCCAGACAATAGCATTAGGCTTTGCCTCAGAGATATGCTGGGTACTTATTTCAGGATGGGTTCTGCCTTGGCTATGAAAAGCAGCCAAGAGGGTCCAAATGAGTTTTGGGTTTCCTACTTGTGTAGAAAATTGAATAGGTAAGTGTGTGTGTATATATATGGGTGTATATATATATTCCAATAATTCACTAATAATAATAAATCCGTGAATTATTGGAATATATATATATACACATATATATATACACACACTTACCTATTCAATTTTCACCTTCTGCTATCCTTATAACACCTTCTTACTGTTATAATTATAGCTTCAAAACCCTCTTAAGTGAGTGGCACACCTACTTCCTTGGTTATCTCCACTCTCTCCAGTAAAGCATATTATGAGTCAAAAGGTTGAGATTTTCCTGCCGTCTCATTTCTACTTTGAAATAATTATTTTTCTTCCCTCATGTAAAAGTTCATCCTTCTATGAGATTTGGGCTCTTTGGCAAAACCACTCTCAAACCTTGCTATGGCCATTTACTACTTGAATACTGCTGATTCCAAAGTCCATTTCTCTAAATCCTCCCCTATTCAAGGGTTTCAGGCTTACAGCTACAAGTCTGTTGCTGGAAATCTCTCCCTAGTTATATTAAAGGTGTCTTAACCCCACTGTATTAAAAACCAGACCCACTATCTTCCCCTATAAGTTGTTTCTTACTCCAGTATCACCTGTATTAATATCACCCATATTCAAGTAAGTTAAAAATTTGAAAGTTGCCCTTGATGTTTTCTGCTTCCTCACTCATCAAGCCCATGAGCCATCAAGTCCTGTTGATTTTCCAAGTGAAATATTTTTGGAATCCAGCCCCTTCTCTTCACTTACCACTGCCTACTTCAGCCCTCAGCATCACTTACCCACACTATTGAAGACATATCCTAACTGGCTTACCTGTTTCTAATCCCATTATCCTTAAATCCTTCTTCTGCATGGTCACCAGCATAAGGAATGAAAAATACAGCACTGTCATTGTTTAGCTTAAAAAAATCATTGGGTCCCTAATTCATTTATTTTTAAAGCATTTTCACATTCTACATGCCAGGCTGGGGATATGAGTAAACAAAAACCAAGCCTTAGTCTTATAGAACTACATCCTGCTGAAGAAAACAACAGTAAGAAAACATTATAAATAGATAGGTAATAGTACGTTAAGAAGTAATATGTGCTACCCAAAAAAAAGGTAAAGAAATAGAAGTTGTCAAGAGGTATAGCTGTAGCTTAGTTTCTCAGGGATGGCCTTTTTGAGGTAAAATAATGAAGGAAAGCAAAATGACAAGAGAGAAGAAGCCAAGGGGATATATAGGGGAAGACAGACCCAATAAACTTCAGGATAAAGTCTAATTTTTTAATTTCTCTTTTATTTTAAAGATGTAGGGTACAAGTCAGGATTGAGTACAAAATGACAGAACTAAAGTCTAATTTTTTAACATTATGGACAAGATACTCGGCACTGACATCCACAACCTCCTCCTCTATTCACTGTCTCTCACTTTTCCCAAGCAACATCAAACTGCCCTCAGTTCTCCATAGTCACCATTTTACCTCTTGCTTTCTTCCTTTGCACATATTCTGTCCTGTGTCTGAAATTTCCTTCCCATTTGTGTCTCCTTCGCCAACTTCGCCAACTCCGGACACACGTGTGTGTGCACACACGACCCCAAAACACCTTGAATTTCCCTTTACCATTGCCCTCACCATATTATTTTGTGTGGTAATCACAATGGGTGGTAAATTGAAATATGCAGATTTTAAATGTTGTAATCCAAATTATTACGAGAATTTTACTTCATGTACCCAATTTAATGTACATTGTCAGTTTTCCAAAATTCACTAAGAGTTGTTTAATTTCAAAATCAGCACTTTTTGTATTCCACCACTAACAAATAGCAGTGCCATTTGACTTGTAAATAGAAAGAACTGTCATCTTTGGCCAATTTTATGGAAAAAGTGATCTTGAATTTTGTTTTTTTCTTTGGTGTCTCCATCAGGTATTTATAGTGTATTGTTAGTTCCTCCAAGTTTTACAATTTACCAATTAGGGGTCATTTTTGCCATAGCAGTGTTGCCTAGCAACATAGGTAACATGTTACCTTACGAAGTTGCTAGAGAAACAGAGGTAGGAAGTTAACTGAAAGTTAATTGAAGGTCAAATATGTGTGCATAATAGGAAAAGATTTTGTTACACTTTTTTAAAAAACAACTTTTTGTTGAGGTACAATAGTTATAGGTTTGTATAGTATAAAAGTTGTTAGTTTTGACAAATGTATGCATTCATGAAACCATCACTGCAAGCAAGATAATGAATATATCCATCACCCCAAATGTTTGCTTGTACCCTTTTGTAGTTCTTCCCTTCACCCTTGCCTAACTATTCCTCTACCTTCAGGCAATCACTCTTCTGCTTTCTGTTACTATAGACTCATTTGCATCTTTAAAATTTTACATAAATGAAATAATACAATATTTACTTTATTTGAAGTAGGGAAGGTGGACTGGCTTCTTCCACTGAGCATAATAATTTTAAGATTCCTCCATTTTGTCTGTGAATCAATAGTTCATTCCTTTTTGTTGGTGGATACTATTCCATTGTAAGGATATATCACAGTTTGTGGAATCATTCACCCATTTCTCGGCCATTTGAGTTATTTTTAGTGGTGGGCTATTACTTTTGTTGTTGCTTGTTTGCTTTTACAATATATTTGCTTGAAGCAAAATCCAACTAAGCTCAATGCATAATTGTATAATCCCTACTCTATTTCTTAGCTGAAATACATCTATAAAGAGAAATTTCCCCTAATCAACATTTTAGTTACACTAAAGTATGGATTGTACTGGAAAGATAGCATTTATGCTGGATTAAACTTTAGTTTCATATAAGAATATCTTGGTGAACAAGAACAACTTGATAACTTGGATTATGACTTTTTCTAGACCTGTACAACCCCATAGCTGTGCATCAGTTTGGACATCAGAGTCAAGTGGAAAAAGTACCAAAAACAGCTCTGATGGGCTGTATACTGTGGCTCCTTGAATTCTGGTATTTTGAATGATCAGAAATGCGTCCTTCACAATTTAACTTAATATACACCCATTTCCCCCTCTAGCCTGTGAACTCCTTAAGGACAGAGATTGAATCTTGCAAAGCTGTATATCTACAGCATCTAACACAGTGCCAAACACATGATAATCTCCCAATAAGCCTAAATTTTAGAGCCAAACAAATTGGGTTCAAATTTTGGATTTGCTAATTATTTGTACTGTCACCTTTAATAACTTACTTCACTGAACTTCAGTTGCTTCCTTTATGATATAATAATAACAAAATAGCTCCTACATTAGTTGAAAGGAGTAATGAAATAATGTTTGCATAGCATTTGGCATATAGCAGGGATACCATAAATTTTGATTCTCTCTTCTTCCCACCTTTGATAAAAATATTTATTATAATTTTAAAATCTACATTCTATGTGTACAGATAGACTAACATTCTAACGGTAGGTAATTGGTATTTTCTGGAGGTAAAATTTGAACAATGATTCCAGTCTAGACTATTCTTCAAAAAGTGAACCACAACTACCCACACAGTCAATTCTTGCATCAATCTAGGGAGCACAGCTCCTGTTTCTTGAGCCAAATCATACTTTCTTTAAGTAATAACCTCATCCAGATCATCCTTCCCACTTCTTTCCTACTTCCCACCTACCATCTATTTCCATTATCCTCGATGCCTTGGCTAATATGCCATGGAGCCAGTCCTACCTAGGTTATCTTCAGACCTGGGACTTGCTCTTCCCTGAAATATTTATTTTGTTAAGGCAAACCAAAGGATTCTCAAGTTCACCCAAACAGCAGGTGTCTGTTTTTGCCAAGAATGCTCCTTTCATTTTAAGGACATTGTTTCAGGCACCAGAAATATAAACGATGGAAAAGCTGAGTGCAGGTCTGTGCGGTTCCATTAGGTTTAGGTTACCACCGGAAACTGAGCAAAGAGCAGGAAACTGAGTAATTCATTAACCCTTTCCACTCTTATGGTGGCTAAGAAGAAAGCATCTTCAACTCAAAAAGACAGAACTTTAGAAGTGTATACCTTATTCTTTATTTGCCATCTGTGTGAATTTTGAATACAAAATTTATTATTCAAATTGTAATCTCAAAATTAAAAAATAAAGAGGTGAAACCAAAGCGAGGTTTTAAAATAGAATTTAAGTAGTGGATAGAAAAATTTGTTGCTAATTCACATTGTAAAGTTCTAAGATAGGACACAGCCAGAGAATCAAAGAGACATAGAATAAATTGAGAATGGTGCCTAATAGTTGCATCAATTTCTGAGGTGAGATGAAAAATGTAGGTGATATTATTTTTTAAATGTACAGAAAGCTTGGGGAAAAAATGTCCTTTAAATTTCTCCCTATATAGCTATTTTAATCAACCAATCTTTGGATACTTGATAACTATCTCTTGCTTCTTTTCATGTGTGCTGATGTCTCTGTTAAAAAGAGATTATTGTTAAAAAGCAATAAGAGTTGAAGAACATCATCCCCATTTCTTCTTGTATCCTTGGCAATGCCCACTATGATTGCAGTAGTTTGTTGGTGGAATAGGTAAATCAATGAGTGAGTGCTAGATAACATAATATATTAATATCCTAAGATTCAATTTGTATTGGGGTTATCTAATGAAGATTAATAATGTCTATTGCTCAAGATGATACTTTTTCTTTTTTTATTTTATTTTTTCTAACTTTAAAGATGTGGGGTACAATTCAGGATTAGTTTGGATCTCCTTTTGGTCCTCACTTCCCCTGGTTTGAGATCAGTTACCCTACTGATGTTATGTGCACCCCCTCTCTCCCCTGCCAGTGTTCTGCTACTGCCAATCCCTTTCTTTTAGTTTTATGGTAAATGTTCAAGGTCTGCTTATGAGCAATCAAGATGATATTTTTAAAGGTTGACAAAATTTTCTAATAAAAAGACAGCTGAATTACCACTCAAAAATATATGAAAGTTACTAGAAAACTATAGTGTAAAATACCAATTATTTATTTCTATTCTACCATGTTTCATAGTAGATATAAGGTATGAAAATTTCATATTCTAATTCTATATTCAAATTGATTGCCAGAAAATAATATTGCTTTGTATGTGGAAGAATTTTACATTTTCGAAAGCATTTTCCTATGTCTTATCTCATTTAAGTTTTTGAGCAACTCCACGAGGAAAGTATTTTTATGATTATTTTAGTGATAAGGAAAATTAGATACAGAGAAGTAACATGCCTTCCACAAGATCACAAAATTAGTACATTTCGAAGCCAAGACTCACATGCCATTTCCTCACCTCAGGTTGTGTGTTTTACCCTATTCTATGGGAGAGGTTAATCACAGAATGTGGGACAGGTTGCATAGACAGACTGAAATGGTTCAGGCAGGGAAAGGAGTTGTCTCTTTCATAGCATGTGACAAGCAGTAGCCTTGACTGGAAGTGACTGAGAAAACACAGTAAGAGGTTGAGAATCTAGATGAACACTCAAGATCTTCAAGAATCTAAAAATTTGGGCAACCCCTTCAGGTCCCCTCCCACTGTGGGAGCTTTGTTGTCCTCTCAATAAATCCTGCTTTCTCACTTAAAAAAAAAAAAAAGAATCAAAAAATTCAAAAATAGTTAAAACTTACCTCAAAAAAAAAAACCATAGTGATGAGCAGACAACAGCAAGTGCACTGAGAGGCTGATGCTGGACAGTGAGCTTAGCTCCCTTGCAAGCTACATGACTAATAGCAGAGAGACCAACATTCATACTGCACCAATCCCATGCCGTGGGTCTTTTAGAGCTCATGATTTCAGACTGTGAGGTCAAAACACCTGCCTATTTTATGAACTAACTCTGAGTAAGCTTTTTAGAAGGCACTGACAATTTCAAACTTTTGAAAAACTTCAACCAAAAGTCAAGGTGGACTACTTGCCTGAATGTGTGTGATCTCTTAGATGCTAATTCAAACTGTTGCTAAAAACAGGCTTTACAGGTTATACCATATCTCTTGTCTGGTAGTGGCACAGAGGTATATACTAGTCAGGGCACAAAAGTTTCTCTTCACAGCATCATCTAAGATCAGCAATGGCACCTTAGAACTCATCAGCTTCCCTCTACTTGAACTCCAACCGTAGAGATAAGTCAGCTCTCAGAGCTAATAGGAGTTACATTCTAAAAATGGAGGATGAATGCTGACTGAAGAGGGTAATAGGAAAGAATTTTAAAGAATCTAGTTCATGTAATGGGAACTCAGTAAGAAGATGCAGGGCCAGGGCAGAATCAGATGTAAAGTTAGCAAATAGCCTATGTTCAAAACTGGTATTAGAATAAAGAAGAGAGAGGACAAGAGCAGACACTAACATAAACATGAGTTCGGCCTGGAGAGGGAGCCATAGAGAGGTAATTTACACCAACTTTAAAGGCTCAGTTCTCTACAAAGTCACATCCAATACCAGGGAATAACTCTCCTTGCAGGCAGGACTGAACTTCTAGAAATAAGGGGGAATCTACAAATATCAATTGTCTACAATGAACAGAAATACATGAAGGGTACTCTACTACCTAAAGATGCTACAAATATGACTTTATTTCAGAAAAAAATTCTTATTTAGAATCTCCTTCTGCTTTCTAAGGAGACTGTCCCCAAAGTGAGGCCTTCCTCACGAGATGATAGTGGGAGGAGTCAAAATGAAAGAAGCTAAGAGAAGATTCAATTGCTTGACATGGAGAGGGGTCATGGAATTTCTGGGAGTCAAGAAAAGGTGGAGCCAGTGAGGTTGTAAAGGCTGCAGGTTGGGGGCACCTAAGAGTAAAAAGAAGCAGTTGTGACTGAAGAGACACTAGAGGGGGAAAGTTATTTAACTGGGAATTTTATTAGGTTTTACCATATGGTCTTGCTATTTCTTCTCTCACCCCATGACATCTTTAGTAAAATTTATATTATTATCTAATGTTCCGTAGAACTGGATTGACTTTGGAGATCTGACAAAGACATAAGTCCTGCCTCAAGGGGAGAGAAAGGGGCAATGATATAAGCTAATCCTAGAGGAAGAGTCACATTTGGAATACACAATAAAGCTCTTTTATTCTTTAATCATCATTCTAGGTAACTGCGATAACAAAGAGAGGTCTGAGCAATGTACACTCAGGGTTATAAAGGTTTTAGAAAAAATTCAAGTCACTACTTTTTAGTGGCCTCAAAATTGCACAGGAGCAATATAAGAAGGAGGATCTTCTTACCTTCAATCTGATTATTTTGAAATTAAATGATGAGGCAATCTACATATAAAACAAGACTTGGAGCATTTATTTTTAATAATACTACAAAGATTGTCAGTATAGTCATATCTGTTATTAAGTAGCAACTTGATCTGAAGTCAACCATGTGCCAGCTCTGGGCCCAAGTTTGTTCATGTGAATGATGGGGGATCTGGCCGGGAAACACACACCCCCTTTCCAACTCACATGTTCCATTGATGGCACAGGTCCAACCTCATCTCACTTTCACTCCACATTATCAGTCAGTCAGATTTTCAAATCCTCTGTCCCATCCATCAGAAACTTGAACAATATTAATAAGTCAGATTATGGGTTATTGTGGATGTGTAACCAATTTATTGAACAGTCTCATCTCAGTGGATGTTTCAATGACTAATTGCTTTCCTTTACTCTCCAATTACTGCCTTCAACCCTGCTCTGTTGAAACTCTCTTTCTGGCCCCTAAACTATGTCTTCAGAAGATTCCATCACTTTCCTACGCTTTTATTTTCAGAATTCAGTTAAAGTTTAAACTAAAAATTTCTCTTCTAATACAGGTAGAATGGAGAAGACATGTTCTACTTTTATTTCTCACCACTCCTATATTCTTAGAGTGGAGAGAAATATTCTGGATTTGGCATCCCTCCTCTTTCTCTCTTCCTTGCTCTTTCCTCTTATATTCAACACTGGAAGGGCAAATGCATAAGGAAGAAATACCTGCCTCTTACTTAATTTCAGTCTTCTCTCTTTTGCAATCCTTTTTCTGTGTTGAAGTCTGCCTCATATATGCCTGTTTATGACCAGCATCAATTTCCCCTGAGTGATCAAGCATTCAATATTGGCTCTTTCACAGGACACATGTAAAAGCTCATTGAAGCATTCTGAAAGACCATCCACACTGCACAATTCTCTGAAGTGGGATTTCTGGCTCTGGCTCAACATCCTGCAATCCCTCATAGCTCCTGGCCCTGGCAGAGTATCCCATAGCCCCGTAATGCCAGGTCCCTTTACTTTGTAGCCCACACTCTTGAGTGGGAAACTGGCAAGTGGCTTTACTACAACAACTTTTTTTCAGAGTTTATTTGGCCTGTGGGAAGATCCCACATCATTTGATTTTCCTGTATTTTTGACATTCCAACCAGTGTGAGTGTGGAATATTTTAATGACATCTTCTATTTTGTCCCATCATCTCTCTTCAATAATTGTCATTCTTTTGCTAAGATATACACAAGGAGTACTTCAATAAGTCTGTTGCCTAAGCAGGTGATCTATCAGAATTAATCTTTCTTTCTGTCAGTTACCCTCAATCTCTACCAATGAATCCTCAGAGCTTTCATTCACTTTGTCACTGCACTTCCAAATATGTCAATGACTCTACTGCAATTAATGTTAATTCTAATTTCCATGTACTTCTTTACATTTCCCCGATTTCTTACTATTAGGCCAATGGAAGATGATTGGGAATAGCCTATGTTTCCAAGATGACTTTGAAAACACAAGATGGCTGAGCCTCAGGATGGAAGTAGTAGCACCCAGAAGCCCTAAAGATATTTCTAGTGCCCATTGTTTGTTTTTATTGTTAGAATATAAAACACTTGCTATTTCTTCAGCTTTAGCTTTAAGCCTTATTTGAAGGCAATAGGAAAAGTCATTCAACTACAAATGTCATTACCTTTGTCTTCCCATTTATTTATCTGAACAGAAACCCAATGAGAGTAAATCCATGCAGCCACACAGAAAATGCCCTGATAGGTTGTAATGAAACGTGTATGTGTACCTTCTTTTTTTTTTTTTTTTTTTTTATTTGGAGTCTCACTTCATCACCCAGGCTGGAGTACAGTGGCACACTCATGGCCACCCCAGCATCAACCTGCTGGGTTCTGGCAATCCTTCCACCTCAGCCTTCCAAGTAGCTGGAACTACAGATACGCGCTACTATGCCCAGCTAATTTTTTTTATTTTTATTGCAGAGATGGGTTCTTGCCAAGTTGCCTAGGCTGGTCTCGAACCTGTGGGCTCAGGCAATCCTCTCACCTTGGCCTCCCAAAGTGCTTGGATTACAGGTTTGAGCCACCACACCCAGCCAATGTGTGCTTTCTATCATGATAACTATCTTCAAATCAACCACTTATGTTCTCTCTTTCCATAGGTTTGGGCAATTGTAACATCTCTAGCCTGGACTGCATATCTCATAACCATGTACTTACATGCAAACTTTAAGTGTAATATTTTATTTACTGAAATACATAAATCAAAAAAATGTTTGGCAATGTAGCTCAAATTCTGAGAGGTTCCCATATATATAAGGGCCACTCAAGTGATAAAATCCCTTTGTTTTTTTGTTTTTGTTTTTGTATTTTCAAAACACTCCCTTTGTGTTTTATCAGTTCAATCCCTCAATATCTGCCTGGTCAGAATAAATGTACATTTGTCACAATACTTAACAAGAAAGTACATGACTTTAAAATTTATTTTTGTCAAATTTCTGGGACTAACAAGATCCCATGGTGCTTTGAGACCCTGTATTCCACCCTATTTACTGTTTTCTATTTGCATTGCTTCTTATGATTTCAGAATATAATGTGGTGAGAAACTACAAAGTATGCTCTGAATAAGGGTTATTTGGCTGAGTTCTTCTGAGTGTTTTTCTTTAACCAAGGTTTCTTAATACAAAACCATATAAAGTATGAATGCTAACTTATAACAATTTCACCCACAAACTATATTTAAGCACAGCATAGTTACCAAATAAAATAAGACTACAGATACAGCTTTACTGCCTAGGAAAAAAGTAAGCTTTCAGAGCAGTTAACCCACAATAGCACAGCTGACAACTTCAAATGAAGGCCACAATCCAGTGAGCCTGTAACTCAATTTTACATAGGCTGGGTGTAGTGTTTCATGTCATGGATAGAGTTTCCTTACTGCTTTTAATGGTAGACTTTAGAGGCCTTCTTCCTGCAATTAGTATAATGGAGGATATAAGGGTGGAAATAGAAGACTTTTCCCCTGTTCACCTAGACAATGAAAAAGTTTAAAATAATAAATTGTCCCAAGGTTAAACAGAGGTCACATAGATTATCCCTCTGACTTCATAATTGTGCTCATGTTCTGAAAGAATTTTCTGCTTAAAAATAATTTTGTAAAAGATAGACCCGGTCCATTGTCTATCAACAAATACATGGCCCTGGAGGCAATGTCTAGTTGCCCAGAATATACCTGGCATGGCCTCTACAACCTTCTCATTCTAGAGGGAGGCAGTATGCTTTCCAAAGACCATGGCCCCTGGACAAACTTCTTTCAGCCATTCTCACTTTGCCTCGAGGTTATCAATGCATTTGTCATGCCCTGTTGCTCTCTAACCCTAGACTGGAAACTCTCTGCACAAGAACTATGCCTCAATCCTTTGACTCTTCAGCACCAATGGTTCTTGGCCCATAGCATTTCATGACTTAAAATATTGAATAAATGAATGCATCATGACTGTATATGTTTATTTCCTTACAGTCTTTCTAGATAAGTAATTCGTAAGATAAATTAATCTTAAAGTCCTGATAATTTAATAGATTATGTTTCATGCATTATTCACTACCAACAAATTTAATTCCAAGAAAATTAAAAATATCTTAGTACTCTGAAAAAAGATGATCCAATATGTTGACCAAGGTTTGAAATTCCCACTCCACACTTTATTTCTTAGTGTATAGATTTGTTCTCTACTAACAAGTAAATATTCTCAGGAACAGTAGCATATTAGATTATTATCAAGTGGGTATAGTAGAAACAGAATCTAGGAACTATTTGTGAGGAGAGAGGAAAAGTGAAAAGAGGAGAAGAGGAAAATAATTGAAAGTTTGAGGGTACAAAAGATTTTTTAAAGTAGTTAGTGTTTCTGTTCCAGTAAATCTGGAGAGCACCAGTCTTCACCAAAATCTAAGTACACTTTTTGGCAGTATTTCAAAATATAGTTGAAGAAGAGGACATTTTAGATCCTATCATAAATAACAAAAGTCACCTACTTTTGAATGCCTAATATATTCCAGGGACTGCATATATTTTCTCAATCTTCAAACAACTCAATGGAAAAAGCTCCCATTTCACAGATGAAGAATCAAAGGCTCAGAGAGATTAAACAATGAAAAACAGAGATTCAGAAAATATCAGAGGAAAAAAGAAAAAGAAAAACAGAGATTCTAGTCACATCACATACTTGATCACCTATTCCAATGCCAACATCACCACCATTTTCAAAGAATGAGTCCTCCCAAATGCAACACCGCCTATGTGATCATTGAAGGGGGACCCAAAAAAGGAATTATGTTTTGTAGGGTGGTCCCCTTTTATTACAGGTTTCCCCCACTAGCTAAGTGTTCTAGGAACTCATTGGCATCAGTGTACCAGCTAGTGTTGTTGTGAGAGGCTCGCTCAGCTTCAGTGAATTTTTTATTAGATTCTTTCAACACGTTTGCCCATTTCATGATGGGTGATGTACAGGTACACTGGCCCACACCACACTGTGTTCAGCAGTTTTTGACCAAAAAATGGCATGGCCCCTATGCCGCACCCTCCCTATTCACCTGATCTTACCCCAAGTGACATTTTTGGTTTCCCTGGATGTTTGTTTCCACCCCAGATGAAAAAAGTCGTCAAAGGGAAATGTTTTGCTGATGAGGAAGAGGCAAAACAAAAAATGGCAGAAGCATGTAAAGGCATCAAAATTGAGTGCAAAAATGATTTTGAGCCATGGGAAAAGCATCTCGATAGGTGTATTGGATCAAACAGAGAGTACTTTGAAGGTGACTGAAGTTTAAACATGTGGGAATAAATACACAATTTTTAATAAATAAATTACAGTTTTGGGGGATCCTCCTCATGCATACGACTCTGTATGGTTCTGATCCAACCGAGCACTTTGCCTTGCTGCTGCCGATTCTCACTCAGTAATGTCACAGAACTCGCACAGAATGGCCCTAGCACAGAACTCTTTTTCTAAAGCGACTCAAACAGAAAGTGGCACTATTATTAATATAAGTAAATATTTCTTTGAAACTCAGAAAACTGGATCTAAGAAATAGGCAGAGATTTGTACTAAATCTGAGTTTTGGTGCCTAGCGCATTCATGCTTAATGATCTGAGCAAAACATAGTGTCTCTCCCAACTGGTGCAGACCATTCCCAGAAGCCTACATGGAGTTGGTGGTGAGTATCCAGTGATTAGAGCTGGAAATGGACTCAGCACCTAGTATGAGCCAAATTATGACTTCATGCAAGGTCTTTTTTGGGGGGTTTGTTTGTTTCTGTAGCTGTACTGAAGTATCAAAGAGGAAAAAATTAATGTGACCATTCACTTCAACAAATGCTTTTGAACACTCCTTGTTGCAAAAGCGTCCATACAAAGTAGGCATTGCAGAGACAAACAGATTTTAAAATGTGCCCTCAAGGAACTTATGAAATTGTTGGTACAAATATTTAAGGGAAAATGGGCCACATTGGCATTCCAGAATGAAACTGTGGAGCATTTCACTTCCTGAGTAAAAAAGAAAACTCTTATTCACATTTAAATAATGTCTTGGTCTTCTTCTGAAGCATAATATACTTTCCCCTATATTTGTCAAAATTGACTTATCTTCTGTGTAGGGAGCACTTACTGTGAACTGAGAGGTTTCTGTCCTAAAGTCATCAGCTGAGAGCTGTTGCTGAACTCTTTCTAAATTCTATCTCCAAATGGCTTCATACTCTTTGTTTGAATACAGTGTAGTCACATGTGTAATTTCAAGATTAATTTATTTCCTATATTCAATATCTCTGCCTTATCAGGACCGGTCTTGTTCTTTACATCTGTCTACTTATTCTAAAGTACAACCCTGCCCACCACTGAGAATGATACATGTGACACAGATTGACATTTTTCTTTTTAACCTAATGGCAATCTGCTTCTCATTAAGGCCAATTAAATTAGAACATCTTCCAAAAAAGAATATTTAAAGTTTGTTCTGAGAACAAAAGAACAAATGCAAGTGTAATCTGTCCGTTTATCAAGCAATATTTTTATGTAATAAAGAAATTGCTGTGAACTCATAAATAAGCCATTAACAAAAAGAAAACTACCAATTAAGGTATAATCTAATCTGCTTGTCTCCATTTTGACCACAGTCTGAAAGTTCGATGCACCATTGAGATAGAAGTGAAGTATGGAAGACCTTTAATAAGGTGAAAAGAAAAGAAAGCGTTTTTGCCTAAATTCCCTCAAAGTTTTGCACGGAAAATCTTGCTTTGGGGTGACATTTTGGATGACTTAACCACTCCTTGTTTTATGAACAGACATAATCTGAGTATTTGAAACAGGAGTCCAAAGGAGGTAAGGGAGGCACCTCGGGGTAGTACTGTGCTGAAAACCAGGTGTCCTCACGTCAGCTCCTCTCACTTCACCCTCTTTTAAAAAGGGGGGGGGGAGGGAGACACCCCTGTTGCACACAGGAGTGGGGGGTTGTGCTTAACTTCTAGGGGCACCACCCATGAGGGTGCTTAGGACGTATGGCTCCTGGGGAGCGCGTGACGCCAGTGTGGCCAAGGGTCTTTCTAAAAGCAGCCTAGGGTGCTGGCGAATACGACCAAATCGTGGAACACCAACTTGGGCGGCAGCAGGGGAAGGAAGGGAAGGAGAGGGGAGAGGGGAGAATGTTTCTAGAAAGGAGAAGGAGAAGGAGATGCTAGACCAGGTCAGCAGCAAAATGACTGACAACGAGAAAGAGAATACGCGGCCTTAAGGCTCCTCTCTTGAGTCTCCTGAATTTCTTTTTTAAGTTCTTCAGCTGCATTCATTTGGTTCCCTGGCGCCTTTTGTCTTCTGGCTGATGCTTCTCTTCCTTTCCTTTCCTACATTTAAAAAAGAGAATGAAAGAAGGGGGTGGGGGTCGGGTAACTGTTCGAACAGGCTCCCCGCCTTCCCCCTGCGCGGCCACTTTGCTGCGTGGCAGCCGGTCTTCGAGCTCCCCCTGCCGTTGCATCAGTGCTCTTTGTCTTACACAACCTTTCCAGGATTCACAACACGACTTCGGCACGAGCTTACTCCTCCGTGTGTGGAGTTCCTCTAGAAACTGAAGGTTACAGAGATCTCTCTGCATACATTGCGTTTCTGTCTGCTCGGGAGGAAAAGCTTGGAAAATAGCGTTAAATTTAAGTTGATAAAGTTTGTTTCCTGTAGGAGTGTCTCCTAATTCAAGTGGAATGTGGCTCACCAGTGGGCTTTAAAAACCCTTAATCTTAAACATCCACTTTATCATGAAAATGGCACTGTTTATTCCGCTGGCAATATCTTGTGTCGAAATCTAAACAGTATTTCTTCTCTAATGGGAGTGAGACAGAAAGCCCTGCCAATCAAACGGGGGGGAAAGCCTGCATCAGACAGCAGGCCTCTGTTTTCGGGGATAAAACCCCATATTCATTCACACAGGACCACTGCAACTTTAAAAACAATGTCAAAAGGAAAAGAAGGCAGCAGTGCCAAAGAGAGTTCTTGGGTGCTTGTTTGTTTCAACTCTTTTTTCTCTCACTTTCTTCTCTTAAAGAAAAAAAAAAGCTGGTGTAACTTCTAGTTAGCTTAAAGGTTAATGTATATTTACAGACTCATCCAAGCCATGGATTGCTTTGAATTTAGTAGCTCTGAGATATACAATAGGCCTACTGTGTTTCAAAGAGTTTGGCCACCCATCATGACCCACTATTCAATCTGCCGTCCATTAATCTAAACACAGGCTCTCTCAGAAACCTCCAGAAGCCCAACAATCATTTACATTTTTTGATGCTACCTTCTGGGTACTGTATCAAAGGGGGGAAATGTTACTGAAAGATATTCCAATATGACCCCCAGGGTTTTTTTTAGCAAGTTCACATCCATTTTCCATAAGCCCAAAAGAACAGGCTTCCTTCACCCTCACTAAGTATGCTTTTTTATATCATAGGTTAATGCTAAAAGCTGATATTATAATAATAATGAAATCGTGCTCAGTGGGCAGTCTTTTCTTGGCAGTGAAATTGGATGAGGATTTTGTTTGATTATGTAACTTTTTTACAGTAGTAGTTTCTGTATTACCATGATAAATAAACAACATCTAAAGAACTTCAGAAGACTGGCAATTTTAAAAAGAAAGGGGGAGAAAGCTGATCCTTGAATGTCCGTACCAACTAATCAGTTTCAAACTACATTTTTGTTCCTTCCCTTTACCTCACCAACCAAACAAGGATTCCCAAATGGTCTCTTTTCTTTCCTTCATTAGATCACAGAATCCACCAAACAATTGCCAAAAAGCTTTATTCTCCCACAAAGCAATGTAAAGATTAAATGTAAAGCAATGGCCAAATTTCATATGGAGACTTCTTCTTGGTCAATTTCACTATGAAGTCTCCTTGG
Organism: Tarsius wallacei; assembly: GCA_963574415.1. NCBI lineage: Eukaryota > Metazoa > Chordata > Mammalia > Primates > Tarsiidae > Tarsius > Tarsius wallacei. The sequence continues at coordinate 20,988 of CAUYQG010066357.1, read as the reverse complement.
TTTAAAACAATGCAAGAATAAAATCACTTATTCTACCTGAAATTTATTTATCTGTACTATAAGACCATTGCCTACCTCACTATATTCATAATTTTTCTTGAGGATGCCAAAAAGAGAAAGCAACAAGATTTGTTTTTCCCGAAATCCCTTCTCCTTTTATGGAGTAGATATTCTGAGGCATTACCTAATTACTACCCAAGCATCCAAATATCCATATCTAAAATATCCAAAAGATCTAAACACTTCAGATGGGTGAAAGTCTATTGAGAGGGAGGATAACCACAAGAGGAGGAGGAAGAAATCTCACATCCTTATTTTTAACGCATTGTGGTATCTAAATATCCCCTATTACCAGCAAAGAAGCTGGATTCTCCCTAGAAATGCTCAGTACTGGTTGTCAGAGGAGAATATGACATATTGATTAATTAGCCCAGTGGAGACTGTTTCTATTTATCACCACCATGACTAACTGCAAGATTAAACTTCTCATCAATCCCTCATTTTTAGCCAAATGAAATCAGAAAACAATTTGACTCATTTATTCACTGACATTAGATGGTCGAGTTCTCTCCAGAAATTATTCTTCTCTTTCTAACTTCATCACCCACTTTTTCCAAACCACCCGTCTTTTTAAAGACACCTCCAAAGACATGGGAAAACTAATGCTTGAAACAAACCATGAAACAAACCACGATGATCCACAACGTCGTGGCCTTGCAAGTGCTGCTGTTTTTCTGCCTGTTGAACCCCTATTCACTCTTCAAAACTCTGAGCACATGCCATGACCTCCACTGTGAAGTCTCCTCTAACTCCAGCCCTGGACAAAAACTATTCTACCTCCTCAATGTTGCTTCTGCCTCCAGCATACCAGTGCTGCTGTAGGTGTGACCCGTGGGCACCTGCATCAGAAGTACCCAGGAGATTTGTTAAAGTTATAAAATCTCAAGTTCCACTCAAACCTACTACATCAGAAACTCTGAGGTGGGGGCTCATCCCCCCCTCTAGTGATTTTGATGCAAATACAAACATTTTGATTGCCCACATAATTCTGAGTAATAATAGTAGCCGCTAACATCTTTTAGGGTTCTAATTTTATGCCAGGCATGGTTCTAAGCACGTCATACATGTATTAACTCTTTCAATTATCACAATAACTATGTAAGAAGTTATTTTTATACCCATTTAGATGTTGATTGTTCTCTCTAAAATAAAGTGACATTAGGAAACATTGGCACACAGCTAGTAAATGGCAGAGAAAAGGTAATCTCATTGCAGGCAATCTCATTCCCAGCCCATCCCTGAATCATTAGGTTTTACAGCCTCTAAAACAATTATTTGTCTTCTGTCTTCTCTACTGGGCTGTGAATTTGTTAATGGCAGGAATTGTATTTTTCATCTTGGTAACTACACTTATGGAAATGCATGATATACACAAGATAAGTTTATTGAATTGTTTCAAATGTAGAAGAAACCAGATACCACATTTTTTGTCTACGGGTAATACCAGGTAGGTTAAAAAAAGAAAAAGAAAAAACCTCATAGACCAAAAAAATGAATAGATAGGTAAATGTGGCAGTGCTTTTGGTAAAACACCAATGAGATTATGTCTGGCTTTTATTTTTTAAAATAAGTACTATAATACATGTAAATAAATTCTTTCCAGAAACTAAAGCCTACACAGAAAGCAGGTCTGGAGACAACCAAGAGGTCCCCAACCCATCTTTCCACATTCCTTGGTCTAGGTGTAACTTCTAAAAACAAAAAAGAAAACGAGTACACCGCTGCTGCTTCATTTTGAGGAAGGGTGTGTTACTTCTCTTCTCCCTTATCAAATGCCCAGAAACTGCAGCCAAACAGCTCAGTAAAAGCAAACTTTTCAAAATCTGTGAGGAAAGATCCAGCTGTACAGGGCTTGCAGTGCCTTTTAAAGTTTTGACTCTGCTCCCTAAAAGGCACAGACATCTGTCCCTTTAACCAAGGGGGAATATTTTCAGTTGGGCCCAAGTGCATTAGAAATGCCACAAACCAGCTACTTCCTAAGAAGAAAAAGACCTAGACCCTGAATTATGAACAGAAACATGTTATTTACGGAGCTGATATCAGAACTCACATGCCGCGTCTATACTTACCCTAAATCCAAATAAAAACTGAGCAAGCAATAAGCCACTCAGATGCTTAGCATTTTATATAATTATATATATCCATATATATGGATAACAAGGTGAATAGTTTTCTATTTTTATTCAGATGTTTTGATGCTATGTTAACATACCGATATATACAAATGGCCATAGTCTCCAAAATTTTAATCTGCTGCTTAATCTCTCACAGCTCCCAAGTGTTTTACTATCAACTAGGATCACAGGTGACGGTAATAGATGCACACACCCCCCCACACACACAATGCTGACATCAGGATCAGCATTGTGTTTCTCTCATCTTCATCAATCTGGAAACCCCATCAAAGGAAGCCACTGCCCCCAAATTAATTCCCTTTTTGCTTCCAGACTTGAGAGGAGACATTTTTTTCTCTTTTTTTTTTTAAGAGAAAATGTGTACACAACGCCCTGAAAGAACATGTGTCATCTAAACTGCTCAAGTGTAAGGGACAGTTTGCTGTTGGTGGCTTAGAAGTTCTGAATAAACACTCAGAGCAAATTTAATATTTAAAGACAAGCCGTTACCAGACACGTGGATAGCAACACATTGCACAGGGCTGCTCTGTGGCAGATAGTTTGCTTTATACTCTTACAACTCCAGGATAGTCTCCAGCATTTTGATCACATGGGGCTAACACCAAATTGCTAGACTGAATAAGAAGCAGTCCTGCGTGTACAGAGAAGCAGAGTCGTCAGCATCCCCATTACTTTTAGTAGTAGAACATTTATCTCCCTTTCATTTTCTAGAGTAGTTATGAAAATGGTGATGAGGGATGTAGCCGTTGTCAGCTCCTCCAAGACCTACAACAAAAAAGTAGAGATCTCACCACTGAAAGTAAGATTTTATATGATTTCTATTTCCTTTTGTGACTTGCCTCCATATTGTCCTGCCAAGGAATGCAACAACTTTATAAACAGTGACATGAGGACAGAGCTCAACTTTCCAATCTAAGTCAGAAGTGGTTTGGTTTGGACCTGCTGAGGGGAAGCATTTTGTGTTCTGTCTGATTCTGTCTGATTGGTTCACTCAGCCCTCTTTCTAAGGAAGTCTTACCCCCCAACATTCAGAACCACAAAACACAAAACCATTCATCTCTCACTTTAGAACTTTGCCTGAGCCACTCAACACCCCTAACTGAGGCATGCATCTCTCCATTCAGGAAGGCTTGTTTCTGAGAGCCAAGCACATTTCTATAAATGCTTCACGTGGGAAGAAACAAAACCAGTAAGTCAGAAAGCTGACTCAGAAATGATTGGAAGTGTTTCCTTTCTCTCCCTGGCAGATTTGTTGCTCCATGGTGATTTTCCGGTGTGATCACTATGCAATTCTTGGCTGACTGTCAGTAAAGGACAGAGTATTTGGCTATCACCATTACGATTTTATATTTGGGGCAATTGCTTTTAATGAATCCAATGTGCCAGTGCAAAGAACTAAAGTATACGAATTATGCTCCAAAGCAAGCTCTGATGGGCAAACCCTCCAGATGTTTGGGAAACTAAGGCCTGGCCTCATTTATCTTTCTTAATAATGGAAACCACTGTAGGGGCCATAGCATTGGAAGCCTGGGATCCACCACCCACTGGAGTCTGGACAGTAGCTAGTAGAACTCAAGACTGTCAGTTCCTCAATGTTGTGCCAATCGATCAGCAAACATTTACCGATCACTTCTGCAGGGTACGAATGGCACCAAGTTTTTCACTTGCAAAGTCCATCAATAGTAATGTCTTGCATGTCTAAAGTAGTGCTGCCTACAAAACACTTTCAAATGCATTATGATTTCCCAGGCCTGACAACAGCCTCACTGGGTAGCATTACTCTTGTCCTTATTGCACAGATGAGAAAACCCCACCTTGGAGAAGTTCAGCGCTAGGCCCCAAATCATGAAGCTAGTAACTTCTTAACCATAGTTAGTCTTGGACTCTATACTACTCTGCGGGTGTGAACATTAACAAGAAACTTGATTCTGATACTCTGCTTAAAAAGTTCCATGTCCCGAAGAGTGCTAAAAGTTCCCCAAAAGTTCCTTGGGAATCACACAATGAGGAGATTATAGGAGGGAGAAGTCTCTGTAGTTCCCTGCTTACCCAAAGGCTATTGGGCCTCCTTGCTGCAGCTCCTTCAGAATCTACCACCAGGTAGGCCATCCTGGTTTCTATGTGTCTAGCCTGTGTCATCAGGAAAAGGCAAAGGAGAGAAAAGACTTGTGTTTATAGCAAAGTATTTAGGTGTAATAACCCTGGAATTAAAGGGACCAGCTTGGAATACTAGGTCTGCACTAACTTGCTGTGTGACCTTGGGTGTTTTGAGTTTTGAGGTTTTTTTGTTGGTATTGTTGCTTTGTTTTTAATTACCTTCACTTCAGTTTCCTCATCTATGAAACAAAAATAACAACCACCAAGGGTCATGACAAGAATTAAGTAATATTGTAAGCAGGGCAACCCCTTCGGGTCCCCTCCTGCTGTGGGAGCTTTTCTGTCCTCTCAATAAATCCTGCTTTCTCACTTAAAAAAAAATATTGAAAGCAAAGTCATGTATTGCTTAAAATGTGGTAAGCACTCAATCATTAACCGCTATTCATATTGTTATTGTTATCATTGTTAATTTTATATGTATACAATACTTATAGACTAGTCTTGTTCCAAAATGCATATACTCAGCTCCTCTAGGAAGACAGACTGACAAACATTAGTGGAGTGGCCCTGGGGACACTGGGAGGCATCAGATACAGTCTCTTTGGTAGAGAAAGGTGCCCTGCTATAGGAGGAGCTTGATTTATGGAAAGAGTTAAGTAGGCATTAATTGGAGCTCAGAGATTTTTTTCAGCTGTTCAGAATTTGGAAAAAGAAGTTTTGTGCAGGCCTATGCATACGTGCACTGCCCAAATGCAGTACCGCTAAGCTCTTATAGTTTCTTGAGCTGTCACTTAGTCTCCAAAAATAATGCCTGCCTTCTGTCCCATTCTCTTGGGATTTTACTGACTGGCTATTTCATTTGAAAAATAATAGCAATAATAATAATAATAATACAAGAAAGTATTAGTAATTTAAGTTTATTAGTCTTAGAAAATAAATTTGAATTTGAATTGGCTCCATTAGGAGCTTCAGGCAATATTGTTCTAAGAAGTGGATATCTGGGGTTTGGCAAAAAGAAATGTATTCATTCATTGATCCAGGCAGCTAATCAGCCAAGCCACCAGCCAGGCAACCTCTCAACAAATGTGCCAGGATATAAGTGTTGATCAGTACAAGTGTGGTCCTGGCTTTACTGGAAAGAGTGGCAAGTATTCAACAAGTAAACTAATAAAGAAATAATTATAAATAGTGGCAAGGACTAAAAAATAAAATAATAAAGAATGGGCACAGGACATACATTACGTAGAGTGAGATCAGGAATACTTCTCTGAGGCTGGGTATTTAAACTGAGGCATACAGAAAAAGTCAGCCCTATAAAGGACAGGTTGGGCAGTAGGTGAGATAGCAGCAAAAAGCCCAAAGCTAAAAATAGCTTGGGTTCTAGGACTCAAAAGAGAGAAACACTATGAAAGCCTGAGATGAGGAGCCAGAGAGGGATCAGCATCTCCTTAGAGATCCCAAAAAGAAGTTTGGATTTTACTGGAAGACTAGACCGGGAAAGCTTTCCAAATCTCTCACATGTGTAGAAATCTTTAATGTATATTTTTATTTCAAGAAGTGTATATTTATTGTTGATTTAGGACAAAAACCTTAGACCTCTTAAGTCTTGGTCAGTGCCTTCCCACTCCTCTGTAATTTCAGACTCTTTCCCTGCCCAAAATACTGCACTGGAAAGAGCACAGGTCACCTCTTCTGGTGCTAGCACTGCCAACGGTATGATCTTGAGATAATCTCTTGCCATCACAAGTCTTGACTTCCTCATCTATTAAGGAGGTGGGAGCAGATTATGTCAAAGATCGCTTTTGTTCTAGAAACATTTGATCAAAACAGGAAGAAAAGAATGTTTTACTCCATCAGGGCTCAGCACTGACTTTTCCTGCTGTAGAGAATTATGGTTTGGGGGTCAAGAGCCTAAACTTTGGTGTTACAAACTTAAATTCGCATCATGGTTCTACATGCTGACTCTGCTACCTTTGAACAAGTGACTTCATCTCCCTAAGCCTGTTTTCTCATCTGTAAAATATGGACAATAGCCATACCTACTTTGCTTCATAAGAAACGAAGAACCAGGGTCATAATTATTCACTATGCCATTAATATCACCAATATGCATAGAGCTTCTTATAACAGAATGGCAGGACTTGGATGGGAGAAATAATGGGTATAGGACTTGAAGCATAATTCCAAGCAAGTCTTGGAATTTACTCTCATGAATCAGCATTTATTGTGCCAATATTAAGGGTAAACCAACATGTAAGACTGGATCTGTTTGGAGCCCAAAGGGAAAGCCTGGTCTGGAAATGAGGCTGTTGAAAGGTTTTCAGCTGAAAAGGTATTAGCTCACTTGATGTGAAACATATGGTCCATTGGGAACCTCAAGAAAACATTAGGCATCCACAGTTCCCATCTCCTGTGTATAAGGAATGAGAGGGGGCAGTTGGACAAAGCTTTATTCTACCAGATATAGTCACTGCCGCAAAGAAAGAAGAAGAAAACAATTAAGCTTCTCACATGAGCTAAATCAAATAAGCCCACCAACCTCTTAGTAAAATATACAGGCATTAAGCCTGACCACCTTGACACGTGTTTAAAGACTACCCAACTTTCAGATAAATTGAATAAATAGACTTCAAGTTGTGCAGCTCTTGGGAAAATGTCAAAAGAGTAAATATCATTTGATGACATCGTTTTTCTTCTCCTGTTCATAAAATTCAGAGAATAACAGGGAGAAATAAGAGATCATGTCACCCCAACCTAATTTCTAACACGTTCATTTTACAGGCAAAACTATTCTGAGCAAAATGATCCCCAAGTTCAAATTGTAATTCAACTGCTTAACCAAATAAGAGGAGATCTGGAGTAGAAATGGAAACCAGGGAGCATGAGGGTAGGTCCTTTTTATTTCTCTGAGAGTTCTGTCATGTATTAGCTGGCTTCATTTTGTATAACTCTGAGAGTACTCTGCATATGTAAGTGCTTCCCAGTCAGATGCATCTTTTGAAATCAGCATGTGTGTTTCCTGGACTTGACTGCTTCAAGTTGTCAGCCATTTGAAAAGACAGGAGGAAATGAGGATGGGAGATAAGGACAGAGGACAGGCAGTTTGTGGGATCTAGTTCTATTCCTGACCCCATGCAGAGGAACACAATAAGTAGTCATTGTCAAAAAAATTAGTGAATAGGGTACGGAGCCCTGCTTTCCTAATAAGGATTATTCAGCTCAAATGTTCTAGACAAAATAACATATGATAAGCTAGTTACCAATTTGTATATGGTCTACAGCTTATACGTTGGAAAGAAGGAAGGAAGGAAGGAAGGAAGGAAGGAAGGAAGGAAGGAAGGAAGGAAGGAAAAAGAGAAGGAGGAAAGGAAACTAAAAGGAGGCAAACTGGTAAGTATGCAGAAATGCACCAAAATTTGAATTAAACTGTCACAACCGTTTATTGAAGGCTATACTCTGTACTCCATGCTTTAAAAAGTTCTTGTGTTAGTCCTCAAGAAAGGATATTATTCCTGTTTTACAAACAAAAAAATCTTTGGTGGTTTGTTATTACTTGAGAAGGTTTGGGTGACTTTTTTTCTCTTCTCTTCTTGTAATGTGAAAACTGTTTTGAAAATGGAAAACAAATGTTTACTGTCTTATGATTGGCCCCATGTCTAAAAGCACTGAGTGAGGCAGCGGACCGCCCAGCAGAAAGAGGGCTCTGTGGAAGATACTGGGGAAGATTCAGAGCAGAACCTACCCTGGAGCCCAAGAGACCCAAAGAGCTCAACAAAGATTAACAACCTGTCAGAAATCCTTTTACTCACCCTGTTTCCCTCCATGCAAACTGTCTCGCAGCTCTCACTGCTCCAAAAGGATGGTTAACATCCACACAAAACTTTCTGCCTTGTTCAACCTAGTCCTAGTTAGATGGACTATTTTAACTGAATCAACTCATCACTGCCAAGCACTTACTTGAGAGTATTAGTTTATAATATAAATAACATTTAAACATACACAGATTTGAAAAGGAAAAAAGCCTTATATTTTAGAATTGCAACAGTGAAGTTATTTAGGAGAACAAGCTTTAACAACTGAGTAAGCACCAGAACAATCTTCTCTAATTGGGAGGGAAGTTCCTCATTTTTCCATAACGGCATCCACATTACATCTCCAGATGCTCTGCCAGATTGTTAACTCTACACCCCACAGCATCTGATTTTGGCAAGCTTAGATCAGGACACACAACTGAAGCCAAAATTGCCTAGGAGCCATGTGAACAAAGACCAAGTCTCAATTAGCAGGTCAAGCAACAAGGTAATCAATTAGCAGCCTGACTTTCTCCAACTCACCAAATTAAGATGCCTTTAAAAGCAGAGCTGATCTTTGTAAATGAACTTTTCCCTCCAGTCCGTCCTCTGGGAAGTTAGACATTTTAAGAAAATAATTGTATGAATCATCCATAGTTCTGAAAAATACTGAGTGCCTCCAGGTGTGATGCAGATGGTGGACAATAAAGGGAAAAACTATTTTTCATGAATAAGGCACATACATACATGAACTTATAAACACCAAATCCTACTTACTTCCCAGCTGGACTCCCACCTCTCCACCAAGGTCATCAACAGTACATGTCTCCATGCCCCACACTCAGTAAAATGTCTAAAGGGACAAAGAAATCTAAAAAATGCACAAAGTGTTCTAAAAAAGCTCTGAAGTCAGACTGCCTGGATCCAAATTCCAGTGCCACTACTTACAGATTGCATGAAATTAGGTCAGTAATTAAACCTCTCCAAGCCACAGTCTCTTTATCTATCAAATTGGTATAATGTTACTGCATTCCTCTTGGGACGTTTGTGAAGATTAAATGAGTTAATGCCTGTAAAATAACTAGTATGATGCCAGCCACCAAGCTTTATAGCTAGGACATAATGGCTAACCTGCACTATTCCTATATAAAAAGGAAGAGGGAGTGGAGAGGAAGGGAAGGGGAGGGAAGGGACAAGAGAAGAGGGGAGGAAGGGGAGGGGAAGGAAGGCGGAAGGGGGGAGAGAGGAGGGAGGAAGAAAGAGGAAGGGAGGAGAGGAGAGGCAAGAGAGGAGAGGAGAAGAGAGGAGAGAAGAAAAGGTTTAGTTTATCCTCTTCATATTTTTGTGATGATGGAAGAAAATTCAGCTGAACATCTTTAGGATGTGTCACAACCAAGTAAGATGATGTTTAGAAGAGGCAAAAGGAAAGTGAGGATGAAAGCAAGTTGTCAGTCTGTTTTGTGCTGTCCTGGGCTATAACAGAATACCACATACTGGTTAACTTATAATGAACAGAAAATTCATTGGCTCATAGTTCTGCTAGAGGCTGGAAAGTCCAAGGCTGGGGGATCAGCATCTGGCCAGAGCCTTTTGGGTACATCATCCTGTGTCAGAAAGTCACAGGGTGAGAAAGGGCAAAAGATCAAGTCCACATCACATCTTCAAGCCCTTTCATAATCAGCATTAATCCATTCTTGAGGACAGAACCCTCGTGGCCTAATCACCTCTCAAAAGTCCCACTCCTAACACTGTTACATTAGGAATTAAATTTACAACACATTTCTTAGAAGACCCATTCAAACTGTAGCAGCAAGGGAAGCTGGCACTCTATGAATACTGATAATGTACCGATTATTATGTACATATCATCTCACTTTCTGAAGAAACACATACTCTGGAAATTCTGGGACCTGCAACATATTACACAGTTAATTGAGCAGTGGAATTGAAATTTAAACTTGGTCTGTTTGTCACTAAGATTTACCTTGTTTCCACTGTACTACCACAGCCAAGGTGGCAAACTTTATCTAAAAATCATTTGTGTGATTTCTCTTGCTATATTTGTTCCTCCAAATAATGATGGTAGAGAAAAAAATTAATTTGAAATATTATTTCCAATGAGTACTATACAATCTCTTGTTTTTAAACTCAAACCCTGATTGACATGCTAAGGAGTGATAGGCTTGAATTGTTGTTTTTGTTAATGTCAGACTCTGGTTAAAAAGAGAAATTGCACTTCTTGGAAAACATTCTTAGTAGAATTAGATTTTAAATAGGAGCTGTCTTTCTAGATACCTCAAACTCACAGATTTCAAATTAGTCTAGACATTCAATGACCCGCAGGCAGCAGTCTGGAACTATTGGTTCACTCTCACTGATCCAATTAGGAAGGACATTAAAAAGACTGTCAAAGAGGTGTTTACTTCACATGAAGCTGTAAGTGGTTTCCTCCTCTACTTCTCTTGCCCAGATTATTGAAAAAACCTCCATGCTGGTCTCCTGGCTTCTACTTTTGCCCACCTCCAATCTATTCCCTGCACAGTGTTATTAATTAAAAAACAAAACAAAAAAGTCTTTCCCTTTCTTCAGTGCTACTTGGCCCACACAGGCTTCCAACCCAACCCTTGCTTTTTGACAATCTCAGTCTTTTATTTTCTTCATAGTACTCATCACAAGTTGAGTCTCCCTTGGCACCTCAGTGGCTGGCACAGCTCCTGAAAAGTAAAGTACCCTTAATAAATTTTTGTTGGAAAAATGATAAAATGAGCAAAGATATATACAGCATGTTACCTTCACTTTGCTTTTATTCAGACCTCTTGTAGCTCCCTCAGATTACATTATTACATTTTTTCTTTCTTATTTGTTGTCTGACTCTCCCACAAGAAATTAAACTCCACCAGAAAAGAGACTTTTCCAAGTTCATCATATTACCCCAGTGTCCAAAGCAGTGCCTGGCACATAATAGGTACATGGTATGCATTTGCTGAATGAGTGAATGAACGAGTGCTTCTATCCCTAGGGTCGAGTGCAGTGCCTGAATTTTAATAAATGTTTAACAAATGGAAATGTACTCTGATTTCTGCTTATAATTTAGTAACAATTTGGTTTTGACACACATAGAGGCTATAATTAATGTTTCATATAGGCAAATGCAATAATAGACTATATTTTATAGATAGATAGTTCTCTTTCAGGAACAAGAAAGTATCTTTTGCCTCACTAAACCTTTACGACGGTCATCTGTTGCAAGTTCCCAATTGGTAGAGCTTTTCCTTATATTAGCACTTGGGTCACTTTGATCAAATAGTCCTCCACTACCTTCCTTTAAGGCCAATGAAAATCAATCTTGGGAGATGTTCTATTGAGACAGAGAAGCAATGTGCCCTTCAAACAGCTGTTTTCATGACTAAATCCCACTTTGACTCTTTCAAGTATTGCCTGTAACACTCACAAAAGAAAACAAATCTCTCTTGACACAACATTTTGACCAAGTTCAATCTGGTTATTCATGTTATTCCAACTTTTTTTGGTAGAAAAGATAAACACGGTCTCTGAAAAAAAAAAAAAAAAAAACATAATCAAAAAAGCACCACCCAGGCCCTTCCAAGGCCTAGCCCTGGTTTCCAGATGCTCTCCTTTTTCAGCTGGGTTTAATTAAAGCTCCGTATGTCAGCAACCCATCAGCTTCAGGTGTGATTCAGATTGCCCCAGAGCATCAGAAAACCTGCCAAACTACCCAAGCATGAGAGCAAAGTTGAGAAATGTACTCCCCAAGAACAAAGCCTATCATTACAAGGGGAAGACTTGTTGGGAGGAGGAGCGAAGTGGTTATCTCTCCCCCTGCTTCAAATTTAGAAACATAGCAAAGATAATTCAGTTCAAATTCAGACCCTGTCTTAGGTCAGTGATGATGCTCTTAAGGGAGGTGTGGGACTTCTGAAGTCTAACTCCTGGTCAAACTTGGCTACCTCTCAAACTAAGCCATGGTGTGCAAAAGATGCTGAGAAGCCTAGTGAGTCTGTACCTCCACACAGTAGAAAGCTCACAGCATGTTTGTTTATTCTTCTTTTTTCCCTTAGTGTGTCAGATCTGAACTTTTTAATAGTGCCTCTGGGTCTATAGTTAGACAAAAATGCAATTAGCTAACAGAGTTTGCTGGCTGCGGTAGCTAGAAGTTGAAAGATAACTCCCAACATGATTCAGTCATAGACGAAAACCAAACTCCTATGGGAGAGGAGGAGAGAATTCTCTTTGAATAAACAGGACCTTTGCTCAAAGGGGAAAATGGAGAATGAGAAATTTTGTTTAGTGGGTACAGAGTTTCTGGAATGATGACAGAGTTCTGGAAATAGATAGTAGTGATGGTTGCACAACATTGAGAATACTTAATGCCACCAAATTGTGTACTTAAAAGTGGCTGAAATGGGTGATAGAGAGGGACATGACATACTGTGGGATCCTAGGCCAGGGTGAATGGTGAACAGCATATTTTTTTAATAGTAAAAATGATAAATTTTTTATTATGTGTATTTCACCACAATTTTAAAATATTCTGGAATACTAAAAGTTTGGTACAAGAGCTAAAAATTAATTTTTAGAGTCCTGGCATCTTCTTGTATCAGTTTACCAACTTCACAACTAAGGTATTTATACCAAGGGGAAAAAAAGTAGTAAAACAGTGCTCAAGTTTTATCATGTTGAAGAAGCTTTTGGTCAATAGATATTACTTGTTGGAAGCATTGAGAGTACATATAGCACAAGAGCTAACTAGAAAATCTCTTTACAACCTTTTAGCAAGGTACTACTTTTCCTTAAATATTTCTGTTCAAAGGCATCTAAGAACTGCTATCAAGGCCATTTACAATCTGTTTCAGTCAAAATCAACAGAACTGAGAAGTCAGGAGAAGACAGAATAGAATTTACAATAAATAAATATGTGGTAAATAGTCAGCAGAAAGAGTCTGAGACTAACCTTTGATGAACTCATAATTGGTTGCCTCAAATACTCTGATGGTACCCTAAATGATACCCTAGCAACTGTTTTACTTCTCAAATGCTTTCTCCACACTCCAAAATAATGTAGAGATTCCTTAATGATAAACATCTCTTGTATACTCCTTATATGGTGTACTGGGTTGAATCGTATCTTCTCAAAATTCATGTCCCTATTCAGTGTTAAAAATAAATGAACTATCAAGTCATGAAAAGACATGGGAAAAACTGAAATGTGTATTACTAAATGAAAGAAGCCAATCTGAAAAGGCTATAATATATGATTCCAAAAATATGACATTCTGGAAAGGCAAAACTAAATTATAAGTCAGATAAATGTCAATAGAAAATGAAGAATCATGCAGTCTTACACAGAGACAGTAAAAAAATTAGTGATAACCAGAGGTTAGGGAGGAGAAAAGCATGAATAGACAGAGCACAGAGAATGTTTAGGGCAGTGAAAATACTCTGCATGACAATATAATGGTAGATGTATGTCACTATACATTTGTCTAAACCCATAGAATGTCCACAAAACCAAGAATAAATTCTAGTGTAAACTATGGACTTTAGGTAATAATGATGTGTCAATGTAGGCTTACCAGTTGGAACAAATTTGCCACCTTGGTGGAGGAGGTTAATAATAGGAGAGGCTTTGCATGTAGGGGGTGCAGGGGATATGTGAGACATCTCTGTACCTTCTGCTCAATTTTGCTGTAAACCTAAAACTTCTCTTTAAAAAAAAAAGACTTAAAAAATAATATAGAAAAGGACAAAAAAAAATTCATGTCCACCAAGAACCTGTGGATATGACTTACTTGAAAATAGTATTTTTGCAGATGTAATCAAGTTTAAGATGAAATAAAACCAGATTAGGGTGGGCCCTGAAATCCAATAGCTGTTGTTCTTATAAGGGAGAAATTTGGACACAATTTATAGACAAATTATAGACTCACACACACACACCCCAAAGGGAAGAAGACCACTTGAAGATGAGGGCAGCAATTGGAGTGATGCAGCTACGAGCCAAGGAAAACCAAGGATTGCCAGAAATCACCATAAGATAGGAGGAGATAAGGAAGAATTCTTCCCTAGAACCTTCAGAAGGAGCATAGTCTTACCAGCACCTTAGTTTTGGACTTCTGGCCTTTTCAACTGCGAGAGAATAAATTCCTATTGTTTTAAGCCACCTAGATTTTGGTAGTTTGCTATAGCAACCTTAGGAAACTAAAACATTTGATGAGCCTTCACAATCCATACCACTTTGTCTCCTTTAAAGCTTCTTTACACGCCATGCTCCAGAAACACCAAATGATTTTTCATTACCCAAACACAACATACAATTCCAATCTTCCATGCCTTTGTACAAGCTGTTCCTTCTACCTTGAAGGTTCTTTCACCCACTCCTTACTTACCTAAAACAATTATACTCATCCTTCTAAATTGTGAATAAACAAACATCTCTGTAAAATCCAGAACACCCAGCGATCAAAGCTGGTCACGTTCTCCTCTATACCACATAAGTCCTGATGTTAGGAAACTTAGTTCTATCCTTTTGTATATTTCCTGTGCTTAACACAGAGCTTTATACATGACAGGCACTCAAAGGAGTTTCTTTAGATTAATAAATTATCAATTAATAACTTCATAGAAAACAATCAAACCCCCTAAAAAGCCAAAGAAAAATCACTACAAAGACAACGAAGCAATTTTCAGTCTTACAAACCTAATTTTTGTAATTCATCAGCACTTTTCAACTATATAAAGCTGCTTTGGAAATAATACATTTGCAATCTAGTCTCAAGAGAACTAGTTGACATAATGGCATAAACTAATGTGCCTAAATTTTAAAAGAGTAGATTTCAATGAGTATGTGCCACTACATGTTCATAATTACACTGCATATTCTGAAGGAAATAGACCAACAGGTTGGTGATAAGAAGACTTCTGTTTGTGTCCTGGCTCTTTGAATGAGTTGACTCATTTTAATTTAGTTTCCTCATGTGGAGTATAGGGTGCTTATATTAGGCCTTTGCTTTTTATAATTTTGGATATTGTCTTACTCATCTTCCAAAAGTTGTTGGCATTTCTAAATGGTTTTGCATACAATTACCTCTTAATTTAATAAATGAAATAATGTAAGGTCATGCAGGTTCAAATAAAACCATCAAATAATACAAAAGACCATTTCTATTTGATTTGGGAATGTAGTCAGAGACAGAAAATGCATCCAAACTCAATCACTCTATCCAAACTCAAGCACACAGAATCATTCAATCCCTCACCCTTCTTTACATCTGCATCAGCGACCTTAGTTCACTTGGTCTTCACAATCATAACTTAGAGAATTAATTTGGTGCTCAGAGTTTCATGACTTCTTTGGATAGCCTAGATGATAATTCCTTACATTTATGTTGACAAGTTTTGATTGTATCTGTTCTTGTGGAAAAGGTGAGTGAGGAGTGGTGTCTTAGTCACTTCATGCTGCTATAACAAAGCACCACAAATTGGTTGGCTTTATAAACATCAGAAACTTAATTCTCACAATTCCAGAAACTGAAAGTCTGAGATCAGGGTGTCAACATGTTCTGTTCTGGGAGGGCCTTCTTTCAGGTTTCAGACAGTCAACTTTTCCTTGTATCCTCACATGGCGGAAACAGGGCAACAGGGCAACAGAGCTCTCTAGGATCTCTTTCATTTTATTTTTTATTTTTTTAGAAAGCAGGATTTATTAAGAGGACAGAAAAACTCCCACAGTGGTAGGGGACCCGAGGAGTTTGCCCTAGGGTCTCTTTTAAAGGGCACTACTCTCATTCATGTGGGCTACATCCTCTTTACCTAATTAATCCCCAAAGGCCCCACTTCCCAATACCATCACATTATGGGTTAGGATTTCAACATCTGAACTTTGAGGGATCACAACATTTAGTTCAAAACAAGTGGGCATAAGAAAGAGCTCTTATCCCTCACATTTTCTTCTTTAGTCTAAGAACTCCAAGGGCAAAGTTTTTCCTTTTTCTTTCCTATACACCCTTGTCAGAGCTTACTAGAATGTGACGCACAATTGATAAGGGGGGAAATCAACACAGTAAATTATTGAAAGTTTCAGAAAAACTGGAGAACTTAGAAATAATATTATATGACCTCTATTATCTTGACATTTATAATAGAACAAGTCCCATGTTAGCCCATGTAAAAAAAACACAAAAAAGGATTGACCACTACCAAGAGGATCCTTGCCTTTGAAAAGAAACAAAAAGGGTAATTTTATATGAGGATGTATTTGTCTAAATTGCAGCACTATTTCTGAAATAAAGAAAAATTTTTATGTGTTCCTTTATTGTAAGGCTAAATAAACACTAGTTAGAAAGAAAAAGTGTGGGCTCTTATTTCTAATTATAGGCCTTTCAGAGTTTGTAGGGAAGAGAAACTATTTAGCCAAAATGTGCTGTCTCTGGAACTCCTACTTGATAACATCCTGTACAGTTGTGCACAATAACATCATCTCTGTCTGGATACATTGGAGATGAAAAAAAGGCAATTAGCCTGGCTTGGTGGCTCAGCCTGTAATCCCACGCCTTGGGAGGCTGAGGTGAGTGGATTGCCTGAGCCCACGGGTTCGAGACCCACCTGCGCAACTTGGCGAGACCTCATCTCTACAATGAATCAAAAAATCAGCCGGGCATGGTAGCGCGTGCCTGTAATTCCGGCTACTCGGAAGGCTGAGGCAGAAGGATCGCCGGAGCCCAGTAGGTCGAGGCTGCAATGGCTGGGAGCGGCCACTGCACTCCAGTCTGGGCGACAGAGTGAGACTCCAACTCAAGAAAAAGAAAAAAAGGCAATTATGGTTACCAATGGGCAACACTCTAACTTAGGATGGCAAGTTTAGGTCAAGATAAATTAACAATACATTAATACCACTACTTCAGAATAACAACAACAACAAAAAATACGGGAAATAAATATCTTGTAAACCAAGATCAGTAAATGGGAAATTGCAAAAATCAGATTCTCCTGAGCCAAGAATATCCTCTTGGCAAAACCACTAGTTTCCTTAAGCAATGAAAAAATTTGGCTCAGAAATGTATGAACATATTTCTGAATACATATGTGTATTGTACATATAATATATATAGTTATATATAATAAATCTTCTATAAATTCACATAGAGGTATAACACTTAATTCTCCACATTTGACATACTACTGAAACTAAATTTATAAATATAAACCAACTTCCTTCCAAGTACTCTCCAAGACTCAGTTCTCTGTAATTTATGTCACCTCATACTATATTTTTGTTACTAATCTTGTTAAATTTTATTGTTCAACTAAATAAACTAATTATAAAAATAATTTTGTTATCAAAAATGAAATAAAAGTTTCAAATACAAATATAAAAATTTTTTAAATAAATTTTTATTATGTTAGTAACTGTTTTGCAACCAGTTATAAACATAAAATATAAACATAAGCAATTTTGTTTATTCTAATCCTTGTATTCCTTTCCTGTCTCTTAATGATATCTCAGGCAAACTCCATCACTTTTCTGACACTTTTGGTTATAAAATTCACCCCATTGTAAAGCTCAATCTCACATTTCTTTCCTTACAATTCTTTCACTCTCTCTTTACTACCTAGACTTGTGACTTAGTCAAAGACAATTGTGCTTGTCAGATATGCTATGGGATCTTCAACTTTTACTAGCCTTTTTTTATTTTAAGTTGGGAAAATATGACCATTACAGCCAAGAGCCTGAGAGTGGGAGTGGCCTATAAAACTTTCATCCCAAAATATTTAAGAATTCTCCCTCTTTCTCTTCTCTCCATCTTGGGTCACCTGGAAATCACATGAGCTATAGGGTGCACGCAGAGTAGACCCTAAAGTGACCACTAGGAATGGTGACATCCTAGACAGCATCCAGACTCCCAAGAGAATGTGTACAAATGAAAAATAAACATTTATGGTGTTGAGCCACTGAGATTTTACGGTCAATTTTGTTACCATTGCATAAGCTTACCCAGACAAAGACAAGTTATTGATTAGGAAAGGGATGTGATCTTCTCTTTCACTGCTTCTTTCACACCAGTTTAGATGTGGAGTTGGTTGGGAAGAGGAGTTCTGGTTCTAAGATCTTTTTGCCCCCTTCTTTATTGTGTCAATTTTCACAGGACAGAATATATGCACTGTAGGCCAGGTAGATGCATTCTGATGCTGGTAGTCTCCACTGATGTGAAAGTCTCCTTATAGCTGGTATGCATGGTTTACTTGGAGTGTTGTTCCTCATTCACTTTGTAACCATGTCTCATTTAGATCCACCAAAAGACCATGTTCCCAGTACCTTTTACAACTGCAACAATCTTACATAGCCATTGGTCACTCTCACAGCCCAAATCTCATGCCTTCTTTAAACTTCATGCCCCTTCAGTGTGCATCCATTGAAATCATTGAGATCTTCCAAATGTTTTGGAGAAGGGTGAAGAGACACTCTTTCTTCCCAGACATTGCTTCATAGTACCTTTTCATCTACTGACAGGTTATTTCAGCAAGAGTTAACAATCTTTAGTAATCTTCAGGTGAAATGCAGGCCGACACTGCTCAACTAAAATTATTCTTTCCACCCTAAAATCAAGCAAGTCGAAATAATCACTTCCATAGCTTCTATGCAGAACAAAAGAAGAGTATATTCAGAAAAGAGAGGACATTCTGCATGCAGGCAGCAGAAAATTTGGCAGAATGAACATTGAGGTAAAGAACTTTCTTAGATTTCATAAATGCATGTACTGACTTCTTAACAAATTTGGAACCATTAAGACTAGTGGTTTAGAGATATAGATCAGGGGAAAGTTCTTCATAGTTCTCTTGCATGTCTACATATCTTACAAGTAAAACTAATAAACAAGACTACCCTTTGCCCTGACTATCTTTCCAAGGATGTTTGTATATCATATATTCTTGAAATGCAGAGATGATGTCTTCCTCTGAAACAAAGAGAGGTATATGCTTTATAATAATTTGCCTTATATTTTTTATTGATACATAATAGACATTTTCAGGGTACATGTGGTCATTTGATACATTTATATAATGTGTAGATATCAAATCAGGGTAACTGGGATATCCATTACCTTACATATTTGTCTTTTCTTCATACTGGGAGCATTTACATTGTTCTCTTCTAGCTATTTTGAGATATACAGTAGATTATTGTTAACCATAGTCACTCTACTGATTTACTGAACACTAGGTCTTGTTTCTTTTATCTAGCTGTGTATTTTTACCCATTAATCAACCTCTTTGAAGACCTGACCTTCAAAGACATGACTGCTTTAAGGTTATGCTTATTATTATATAATTGGTATACAGTTTTCCACATTTAGTTCTATAGTTCTATAAATCCTGACAAACATATATGTCAGGTTACAGTTATGTAACCACCATCTTAGTTAAAATACAAATACTTCCATCACACGAAAAAGTTCCCTTGTGATCTTTCCCCTCATCCTTATCCCCAGAAAAGCAATAATTTTTCTTCTTGTAGTTTTGTCTTTTCTAGGCTATAATATGAATGGATGAAGATAACATGAAGACCTTTGGGTCTGACTTCTTTCACTTAGCATGATACTTTGGGGATTCATGTATGTTATAATGTTTATCAGTAATTTGTTTTTCTAGGATTGTTGTTGTTGCTATTGTTGTTTTGCTGAGTAACATTCCATTTGATATGTGTATCACAACGTGTTTATCCATTCATCAGACACTGGATATTTTCATTGCCCCAGTTTATGGTGACTTTGGAAAAAAGAAAAAACTTCTATAAGCATTCATATGCAGATTTTTGAGTGGGTATCTTTCTAGGCTCTGTGCTTCGCTCCATAGATGTATGTGTTTAACCTTTCACTAATGCTATACAATCTTAATTACTATAGCTTTGTACTAAGCCTGGAAATCAGGTCCCATGACTACTCAAATTGTGTGTGTATGTGTGTTGTTTATTTTCCAAAAATTACTTTGAATATTCTAGTTCCTTTGCTTTCCCAAATACATTTTAGAATAAGCTAGTCTATTTCTAAAAAAAACAAAAAAAAAGAAAAGAAAGAAAGAACTTGCTAAGATTTTGAATGGGGTTGTGTTAAATCTATACATCATAGAACAGTTTGGGGAGAATTGATACCTTAATGATATCAGGTTTTCTAATTCATGAATAGAGTGAGTCTCTTCATTTACTTGTCATATTTATTTTCTCTCACCGAAGTTTCTAGTTTTAGCAAATGCATTTTCATACATTTTAGCAGACTTTAATTATTTCATGGGTTTTGGTGCTATTACAAATGATACTTTTTAAATAAAATTTCAATTCTAATTTGTCATTGGTAATATATAAAAATGTAATACATTTTTTGTATGCTAACCTAGTGTCCTGCAAATTTGCTAAGCTCACTTATTATTTCTAGTAACATTTTTAAAGTTATTTAGGGTTTTAAAAAATAGATAATCATGTCATCTGTGGATAAAGATGATTTGATGGCTTCCTTTCTAATCTACATGCATCTAACTTCTATTTATTGCCTTATTGCATAGATTAGGACTTCCAGTAAAATGTTAAATAGGAGTGGTAAGAGTAGGCATCCTAATTTTGTTTCTGATCTTTGGGGGAAAACATTCAGTCTTTCACTAAAGTATGATGCTAGTCAGAGATTTTTTGTAAATGCCTGATATTGGATTAAGGAAGCTACTTTTTGATCCACAGTTTATTGAAAATTTTTTTTTTCTTTTTCTTTTTTTTTTTTTATTGTGATATTGAGGGGTACATTTAAGGGTTAGGTACACAAATATGTCTCATTCAGGCACCCTTGTTTGTAAGAAGTGTCCCCCCATCCCCAGACAGGTATTTACTGCCATTAATTGCTTCC
>CAUYQG010066356.1:0-30823 GCA_963574415.1 Tarsius wallacei | reverse complement strand
TTTTTTGAGTTGGAGTCTCACTCCGTCGCCCAGACTGGAGTGCAGTGGCCGCTCCCGGCCACCGCAGCCTTGACCTGCTGGGCTCCGGCGATCCTTCCGCCTCAGCCTTCCAAGTAGCTGGAATTACAGACGCGCGCTACCACGCTCGGCTAATTTTTTGATTTATTGTAGAGATGAGGTCTCGCTTGCCCAGGTGGGTCTCGAACCCGCGGGCTCAGGCAATCCATTCACCTCAGCCTCCCAAAGGCGCGGGATTACAGGCTGAGCCACCGAGCCCGGCTAGTTGGAGCTACTTTTAAAGGTACAGTACTATCCCCTGGTGACTTTCCTTGAGGCGTACAACAACCTAACAGCTTACTTCTAGGACACATATGGCTAGTCTGAATCAAGATGTGGTTTAAGTATAAAATACTTAGTGGACTTAGTATGAGAAAAAGAGTGTAGAATATGTCATCAATCCTTTTTACGTTTTAAAATGACATTGCTTTAGATATGTAGTATTCAAATTAACTTTACCTGTTGCTTTTGCTTTTTAAATGCGGCCACCAGAAAATTTTAAATTATATGTATAGCACATTTTCTGTATTAAACTTTTAAACGACATGATGTTATTAAATTAAATACAATTTACATTTCTATCAAACAGTATCCTAGAAAATTATCAGATTATTTGGAAATCCCTCTCTGTCAAGCCTGTCAAGGGCGGCCTGTGATCTACTTGTGTGTTTTATTTTAGGTTATATGTCACCGCACCCATCTCCATTGGGAGCCCCAGAGCACGTCTCCAGCCCTATGTCTGGAGGAGGCCCAACTCCACCGCAGATGCCACCGAGCCAGCCAGGGGCCCTCATCCCAGGTGATCCACAGGCGATGAGCCAGCCCAACAGAGGTCCTTCGCCTTTCAGTCCTGTCCAGCTGCATCAGCTTCGAGCTCAGATTTTAGCTTACAAAATGCTGGCCCGGGGCCAGCCCCTCCCCGAAACACTGCAGCTTGCAGTCCAGGGGAAAAGGACGTTGCCGGGTATGCAGCAGCAGCAGCAGCAGCAGCAGCAGCAGCAGCAACAGCAGCAGCAGCAGCAACAGCAGCAGCAGCAGCAGCAGCAGCAACAGCAACAGCAGCAGCAGCCGCAGCCGCCGCCACAGTCGCAGCCACAGCAGCAGCAGCCTGCCCTTGTTAACTACAACAGGCCATCTGGTAGGTTAATATGCAACCAAATGAATAACACCATGGTCTAATTCAGATAAGAAAGGCTGCACACACACAGAAGCGCTGGGTGGGTGTGAGCCCAGCGCTGACTTTGTCTTTTGACGTACATCTCTGGCTCTCTTTTCTTGCTCCACTTAGATGGCCAAGATTCTTGGTCTCCTCCTGCTGTGGAGTCCTAGAGCAGTGTTTCTTAACCTTTACAGACCCTTGTGCAAGCTGTGAACCCAGGGAGAAAGCACTATCACTCATGATTTTGCATTCTCTTTCAAGAGGTTCAAGGTTTCTTGGAAGCCCATCCAGAAACCCCAGGTTAAGGACCCCTGCACCCAGTGTAGTCTATCCACAAAACTCACTCTTCAAATCAGCCCCACTAGAGCCATTTTTACGTTTGTTTATTTATTTGTTTCTACCCCTTTTTGTTGTGAAAAGCATCTGGGGAGGCTTATGAGAAGAAAATAATTATCAAGTAGAAAGTCAGAAACAGAGAATAATATAAATAAGCTGCTGAGGTCAGCAATGTGGGGACTGCAGGGGCTCTCAAAGTTGCTGTAGCTGAGCTTCAAAGATGACTTGAATTTCTTGACAGTCAGAGCCAAAAGGAAACATGGTCATATACCTAACACTCACCAGTTGGAAGGAAGTTTCTTATCAATTTCTCAGAGCACACAAAGCCATTTCTAGCATGAGAGTATAAAGTTGATTTCCCAAGGGGGATTATTCTTTAAATTATCATCATCATCATCATCATCATGATCATTATTATTGTAAGAGGCACTGCATGATAGAAACATCAGTGACATTTATTCATAATAGAGTAATAGATTCCATATGGTCTATTTCTTATACACTCTGGGATAAAACCTGAAGCTGACATTGACAGTATGCAACAGGTAGAAATGATATAATCCTTTTGCCTGGCCTCCTGGTGATCTGGTTTGATCCCACAAATTAAATTCAGAGGTACAAGGGACTGTAGGGTAATCTTCCGTGAAGGTTGTTTTCTCTAGGAAGGTATTTGTTAAGAACTGGAAAATCAGAGGAGAGTTTTTGGTTCTACTCTAGTGAGAGCTGTGGATTCTAGGAAATGGAGTATGCCTTGACATTGATAACCATTTCCTATGAGTGGTTTCCATTCATCTGGGTCAGCCCTGACATGCTAGGCATGACTTACTGCAAATAATTAGTTTGGTATACTGGTATTCTTCCTAGGTTTTGGGAATTGTACAATAGGAAAGGGTTCAAATTACTATATCTTTTTAATTGACTACTTGTTGGGTTTGTAAATGTTTCTTTGCGGGTAGAGGCAGCTCCAAGGGTTGGCCTCCCTGAAAGATATACTCATCTTGTTTATTGTAGGTATAATCTTAAGAATGGGTGCCTTAGTTTGTTTGAGCTGCTATAACAAAATACCATAGACTGGGTGGCTTATAAACAACACAGACACACAACACAAATAATTCTCACATTTTGGAAGCTGGGAAATCCAAAGATTTAATGTGTGAATCTGAGGGTATACTTCCTGATTCATAGATAACGCCTTCTCACTGTATCTTTGCATGGTGCTAGGGGCAAGGCAGCTCTCTGGGGCCTCTTTGGTAAGGGCACTAATCCCAATAAAGAGGGCTTTCACCCTTGTGATGTAATCAATCCCCAAAGGTTCCACCTCCTAATAACATCTCCCTGGGGGTTAGCATTTTAACGTATGAATTTTGAGGGAACACAGACATTCAGACCACAGCAATGAGTTTTTTAAAAAGAGCAAGAACGTATCATTTCATTTCCACATTTCTATGGGGCTACTACAGAGCCTTTTGGTGTGTGGAGAGGATCACGGGGGACTGAGAGCAGTGGAGACTAATAAGGTTATGTAAGAAAACTTTGCAGAACATAGCAATTTAACCCTCCACGATTTTAAAACTCCAAAACTATAGTTGATGAGAATGTAGCCAGATAGAAGAAAAACGAGTGTGTGTATATTTATGTGTGTGTGTGGCTTATCCTCAGGTCCCTGCTAGCGAAAGTGCCATTCTCAGTAATGAGTACTCTGCACCTGCCACACAACTAATGCTGGAGAGTCAGGGTTCAGACCCCAGCATTCTGACTTGAGAACTCATGTTCTTAGGCACTTTCATACTGGCTCGTTTGTGGCCAAAAAAAAAAAAATGGCTGATGACAAGGGAAAGAATAGTCACAAAGTCTGTGTACCAAAATGCAATTTGCTCCTGTGTGGAAAGGGGCAGAGTATCTGTGCTCCTTACTTAGAGCCTTTTTCCTTTCACTCTAGACACAATGTCAACAAAATCGGTAAACTTTATGTTCCATATCTCTGTATATGAGGAATATTATCTAGCAGGGTTTCGAGTAGAGGCCAGCTAGTAGCAACCATATAGTTGAAAGCTTGATGGAGAGGTGGGAAGAGAACCTGGATCCTCCAAGAGGTGATTTGGGACCTGGTCATCTGGACATAATCCACTATACATCGCAGTTTGTCCAGGGGAATCACCTTGTTGCAGACCCCAACCAACACTGGTGTTTTTTAAACATGACCTATACTCCATAGTAAAAGATTCCAAGGTATCATTTAAGAAGGTAGGTAGCTAAGTAATGGTTTGAGAAACCTTTTTATCCAAAGTTAAAATCATGAGACTGAACAAAACAGTAACATTTAAAGGATAAAGTTTCAGTTATCTGGACGCTTGTATGTAGTAAATGCCTCATGTCCTAATAAACCCAATCCTGAGTGCACTTTCTGGATAGTTTTCAGAGGAGGGGGCTCTGTTTTTTTTTTTAAACCTGTCTCCAACATGTTCCCTCATCTGATCCCTGGCATTAAAGGGAATTTATCTTATTATTCACTGTTCATGTCTTGTCTATTTGCAACAGTTAGGGCTTCATTAAAAATGAAGATATTTGGGCAGATAGGATTTTATGCTAAAGTGGGCAAGGAGGCTGTGGATGGAGGAAAGAAGATACCTGCCGTCTAATAGAACGAGCCCATTTCTGTCACTGAGAAGCTGCTTCCATCTGACAGCATTGTTGAACTTGTCCCCAAATCTCGTATTTCATCAGGGAGACAGATAATCTCACTTGCCAAAGACATTTTTTTTAAGATTGGCTTTTAGATCAAGTCAAATCACTGCAAGATTTTTTTCTTTAAAATTAATATTAGACTTTACTTATTAATTTTTATCTCCATTTAAAAAAAAAGTATAACTGCTTATAAATACTCTGCTATTAATAATATTTCAGGATATTAGCCTCTCATCTGGAGGTTCTTGTGTTCCAGTTTTCCTTTTGTCTCATTCCTATTGTTATTCATGTGTGAGGACAGTCTTTTTGGCTGGGGTGGTTCTTCCTCAAACCTACTCCTAAGTTGTAATTCACCAAAAGTGACATCATCCTGACCACCACCAGAGAATTATGATTTGACCCGAGGCACTGCACACTGAACACGCAACTGCAGTGTTTCCCTTGCAAAGTGTCAGCCACTCTTCTAATAGAATGTGCCTTTGCCTGCTGTGGGCATCATTTGAATCTAACCATCATTTTTCTTTTCATTCTGATTCACGTTTCCTTTTAGAGAGTCAAACAAAATACAAAATGGGAACTGAAAAAGTTTTGGTTTTTTTGAGGGGTGAGGGAGGAACCTTAAGGTAGAAAATAAAAGTTTTTTGTTCCTGTTTTTTTCCAGTACTTGTCCCTCCCACCTTTTTTTTTTTTAATATCTGATATTTGGTATGCTCATTTTAAATAAATACACTTCATTACACTTGTTTTATTTCCAACCTGTGGAAAGCACTTAAATTCCTAAAGTTCCCCTTTGTATTTTACTTGACTCTCTAAAAGGAAACATGAATCAGAATGAAAAGAAAAATGATGGGTTAGACTCGAATGATGCCCACGGCAGGCAAAGGCACATTTTATTAGAAGAGTGGCTGACACTTTGCAAGAGAACCACTGCAGAGTTATGTGTTCAGTGTGTAGTGTCTTGTGTCAAACCATAATTCTCTGGTGGTGGCCAGGATGATGTCACTTTTGGTGAATTATATCTTTGAAGTAGGTTTATTTAACTTTTATTTGCATAAATGTCCTATATGCCAGAAGACCAAATGGGAGCTCTGAATGCACAGAAATTCTGTGCATGTGAGACAGGTATTTTAATAAGTTTATTGCCCTGTTTCTTCAAATAGGTTAGGCATAGGGATGCATACAGTAATACTCCCTCCCTCCCCCCGCCCCACTTAGCTGCACTGTGTCTCTTTCTGGAAGGGCCAGGGCATGTATTCACTTTGACTCCTAAGGTGAAGACTAAAGGAAAAGCAGATGGCATTTTGTACCTTTGGTGATTAAGCCCAAATTGTTTATGTTGGAGAAGAGGTAAGATACGCTAAAGAATGTGATTTGTCTTCCTTTTGAAGATATCAGGGAAAAATCTTATCAGGCAGCAGACCACGGGTGTCTTGTATAGAGGAGATGATTTCAGAGCAGACCCAGTCAGTCAAGCAAATGAGCCCTGTAAGCCACCTGAGGGACAGACAGACATAAAACCCAATGAATAGGTAGTTACATTCTTGGCATGGCTAATTGCAGCAAGCTGCCTTCAGTTTCTTAGCTTCTGTTGGTAGAAGTTTTTATACAGTTTGTTAAAGGGAGGAGACAAATAGACCCACACAGTAGATGAACTTGTGGTGTTTAGTTGGGAAATGGAGTCTGCTTTTAAGTGGCTCTGATAGCAGACCAGCAGGAAGCACATGACAAGCCGAATATATCTGAATATTTGTTCAGAGAAGTTGTATTAAACTGTTGCAACACTCTGAAATTTGCTGTGGAAAAGAGTACTCCCAAAGTTGCTAGCTAATATGGTACTGAATTTCCTAGAAGGTCTTTCTTTTACCATGGGGTTTTTCTGTAAAGCTGAGTAATTAAATTGGGCTTCCTTACCTCCCTGTCCTTAGTAGCAACAAACGACAAGAGCTGAGAGGGTTGAGTATATATACATACACAGTATTTCATTGAATCCTCACACCCAGCCTATGAGGTGGCTGTTGTTTTTATCACCATCCTATAGATAAGGAAACTGAAGCACAGATTGGTTAAGTAACTTGCTTAGGCTCACACAACCAGTAGGTGGTAGAGCTGAGATAAAACATTTTTTTTTTTTTTTTCCTGGAAAGATACAGGGTATTTCAAATATCTGTTTAGTGTAACATAAAAGTTGGCAATTCGAATGTATAAGTCCATGTTTGGAGGTCCCTCTGTCTCTCAGTGTTAAGGGTGAATCAAAAAGATTAGAATGTCTTTATGTTCAGTGACTGAAGAAGGTGATCTATGTATATATATCAGATCTATAGTGTGGAGTCATAAATTAAAAATGTTTAGATTTTGGACCAGAGATGACAGACATGCTCTGGATACCTTTCTTTGATTAAATACAGTTTTTAAAACAGTGTCTTGGATATAACTCAAGGAGCGGTCATAGGTTTCTACATTGACTGGTATTTATTGGCGCTGATGCTAAGGAGGAGAGAGCCAGAATAAGTGAAGTGTATAACACTATTGCAGTGTTGTGGCTTTTGTCGATGAACTATTTGAACTTTCAAAGAAGGAAAAACACTTTGAGAGTTGAATTTAAAGTAGTTCTTAAGATATTATCTTATCAGTAAGACCTAAAGGTGGTAGCTTTTAAAGGACCTAAGTATATCCAATTCCTTATTTAGTATGCTTGTACCAAGTCTTCAGATATATTTAATTCTACCTGCTTCTTGAGCTTATTAAGGAGATCCATAGTATCATAGAGAATTAAAATAAATGTTAGAAATCTGTATCTCCTTTCATTTGACTGGATCACACCTAAAGCATCCCCAAAGCAAAATGTACCCTGTTTTAAAGACCTCTAGGGAAAAAATATTCTAAAACTTCCCCTTATAACCCATCCTAGTACTTAACAACCCTGAGATTTAATATTTAGAAGTTGGTTTCTTATATATGGATGAAAGGAACTCTAAATATAAAATATTATAAAAAGGTATGCATTATGTAAAAGACCTTTCATTCAGAAAATAAATGAGAAAGTGCTTAGATGATAAGAACCTCTTTATTATGATGGTACATCGACAATACCTAAAATAAAAAATGAAATGCATTTTCCCCAAGATATTTTTTCATCAACTCCTAGAACTAGGGCTACAAATTACCTCAAGGAGGAATCTTACCTAGCTCTATATCTTTTGGAAACATTTTACCTAATTTCAGAAGGAGGGGAAAGGAATAACAATAACACGAGACACACACACACACACACACACACACACACACAAGCACACAGACACACATTGTAGTTTCCTAAGCAGTTTGTTCTAATTCTTCACATTCCTCCTGTCAAAATGTTTGCTTACAGCTTTCTTTGATTGTCATTTAAGCCCATTTCTAATTGGTGTTTGTTGGAAATTGAATAAATGTGTTCAATTTTTCATAATGTATGTTGTATGGTTAATTATTAAGTTGCTCTGGAGTATATAGACTATTATTTTTGTTACCATTTAATAACTTTATTTTCTTTTAGAAAGGACATAGAAAATACTTGGAAGAATGCCTACTAGAGATTTTAACATCTACTTACTGAGATTCTTTTTTAAAAAAAATTTACTAACTCATCTTATTTATAATTTTAAAGTAATTAAAAATTCACCTAGGAGGAGAAATGGAACACTTTTTTAAAATTTAGGTCTGAACCCAAGTAATTAATTTAAACTACTGAAGTTTAATTGTGGAAAACTGTTTTAAATTAACATATTAAATGCGTTTTGATAAGCTTGAAGATTACATATCATTTTATTCTGATAACATGAGAAAAATACTTTCTCGAATCTTAATATTTACTAATTTTTATTAGGTGGAATGAGCAGGTTTCTTTCTTTCCTTCTTTTTGCTAACACTAAATGTTTTTAGAAATACACTTCATAGACCATTAAGGAAAACTATGCACCTTTCAGTTCACTTCAGAAGAAAGGCAAACTCCTTTCCCTGTTTGTAAAGCATTGGTTCAAGCAGCAGGGCTATTCCAGATCACTATAGAGGTCTGCCCTAGAATACTTTCCGGTGCAATTTGCAAGATGTGATTTTAGGACCACACCCAAATTGCATCTGACTGTTTCACGACTCCCTTATTCTTTTGAACTCCGAATGCACCTGAGTAAAATAGAAAATAAAAATCACTGTAGAGCTCCATGAAAAGCTGGCCATCGTTTCCATAATCAGTTGTACTAAGAGTCATTTTTGAGACCATTTTCACCAGTGTTCATTAGTGAATGCCAGTTCCTCAGGGGGTAGATGCCAGATTCTTTTTTCTGTTTTTCTTTCTCCTTCTTTTTTCTTTTTCTCCCTCCCCTTTGCTCTCCTCCTTTTCCTTCCTGCTGTCTTTTTTTTCTTCTGCCCTCAGGTATTTAAGACATTTGGTGGGCCCCATCACTGAGTCCAGGGGGGCGGTGGGCAAGCCGGGTGTGGCCTGCGGGGTGTCGTCCCTCTAGAGCTGCCCATATCGCTCTTGTCCCGCAGGCCCGGGGCCGGATGTGCTTGGCTCCAGCACCCCACAGAAGCTGCCGGTGCCCGCACCCAGCGGCCGGCCCTCGCCCGCGCCCCCTGCAGCCGCGCAGCCGCCCACTGCAGCAGTGCCGGGGCCCTCCGGGCCGCAGCCGGCCCCGGGACAGCCCTCGCCCATCCTTCAGCTGCAGCAGAAGCAGAGCCGCATCAGCCCCATCCAGAAACCGCAAGGCCTGGACCCCGTGGAGATTCTGCAGGAGCGGGAATACAGGTAAGGCGTCCCGCCAGGGAGTGGGTCACCAGCTTCTGTGTTCTAGCAAGTGCCACCAAGCCTGGGGAATGAGATGTCCCCTCGTGTCCGTGGTCATTCTATTATGGGCCAAGAGAAGGGCCTAAAGGAAAACGCAGAGACAGAAGCTCATGCTATGAGAATGTTTTCAGAACAAAATAGCAGAGAAGAGTTTGTATTCGTAGCGGGGGAGAGGCCTAATTTGGTGGTGGATTAGCCAATCTATGATTTTCGCTCAGTCAGAAAACTTTCATCCATCCCCATGGCATGCCAGGCGCTGTGGCAGGCACCGGGGATTCGAAGATCCAGTGCCAGACCGGAGCCCAAGAAAGTGGTCATCTCACACTTTGGTTAAACAGTGCATTGTCCTTGTTTGTGCTTGGGTCCCAGAATAATGGCTGAGATAGTCGGATGTTGAGTGTGTTGTGCTAACCTGACTTTCAGGTTAATGGCATATCTCATGATACTAAAGAATACGTTGGTAGCATAGTATAGTTTTTTCTTTGTTTCAGTTCCTGTGTGTTTTGGTCTATGGCTTGGTTCAGCTCTATGGGTAAACCCTACATAAGTGCC
Source organism: Tarsius wallacei (assembly GCA_963574415.1). Taxonomy (NCBI): domain Eukaryota; kingdom Metazoa; phylum Chordata; class Mammalia; order Primates; family Tarsiidae; genus Tarsius; species Tarsius wallacei. The sequence continues at coordinate 21,215 of CAUYQG010066356.1, read as the reverse complement.
TTCATATGGGGTCCTTATTTAAACTCTTACTCCAGAAACTTAGTTTTCGCCTGATTAGGCACATTAATCGAAATCAGGGATTGGAAACCTTTTCTGTAAAGGGCCAGATAGTAAATATCTGCCTATATGACTTTGTGAGCCATGTCATCTTTGTCACAACTCAGCTCTGTCTTTGTAGTGTGATAACATCTATAGACAATAATCAGATGGCTGTGTTCCAATAAACTTTATATACAAAAACAGACTATCACAGGATTTGACCCACAGGCTGTAGATAGCAGACCTCTGATGTAAATGGTTACTGTCAACCAAAAAGGGAGTCTAGTAAGTATTGAGTCAAGATAAAACAAAGCTAAGATTATGGATTCTGGAGTCTTACAGAAAGCATGTTGTATCATTACTAGCTGTGTTACCGTGGTCGTGGTCACGTTATGTCTCTTTTCTGTGACTCGGTTTCCTCATATGTTAAAATAATTGGGAAGATAAAATGACACTGATGCATTCAGTAAATATTAGCAATTATTATTATTTCCCAAATACTACTTAATTTAAAAGAAAATTAGGGTTTAAAAATTATAGAGAATGTTAGTAATATTTGGACTCCCTTTAAAAACATTATCTTTATTGAAAAGCATATCACTTGTTTGTTATTAGCCTAAAATACCAAGTTACCAGCCTTGAGAAGTACTCTGAAAGAAATCAGAGTAACTTGCCCTTAGCTGTACATAGCTTTTTTGATGAAAAGAATAACTTTACTCTCACTGCTTTTACTAATCATACATTAAGTGCTTTTATATCGCTTTTTCCAGTATTTCACGTATATCTAGAGAGCTAGATATTCATCATCAACTGATATTTCAATGTTGATGGGCAGATGTTGTTGCTATGTCTTACAAAGTTAAATACTCACCTACTCCTGATCAGAAAAATTGTATTTATGTACAATACATTCTTTATGTTGCCATTGAACTTTAAAAGGCTAAAAGTAGAAAAAGTCAATAATGGGATGGAGCGATGGATATCATGTAGTTACTCTAAAATTCTTACTTCCTAAGAGCTAATATTTTTTTCCTGCCCTGATGGTACAAAGCTACCAGTATCTTTGTTAAACTATGTGAACTACTCTCATAAGATGCTTGTGTATGTATATGTGTGTGTTTTAATTTTTTATTTTGGCAACTCCTAAATGTTCTTTATCATTTTTGCCAGAATATTCATTGCATGACTTATTCTTGTAATAAGTTGACCTTAGCACCTTTTTTGAAAGTGATTTTAATGGCTAGTCTCCCAAAGCATACAGCATTAAGTAGTACCATTTAGCCTATTTCAATGTGTAAAAAGCTTTTGTCCTTCGCTTCTGTATCAATAAAAATATTCTGTCAGTATCTTTTAAAGTATTAATATATGCATTATAGAATGTGGTGGAATGACCATTTTCATATTATTGATAAATGATAATCAAGTAATAATATTACTTGATGAATACCTACTCCTTTATAAAGGTGTATGGCTTTTTAAATGATTGTTCCGGACAACCCTGGGTCTAAAAAGTTGGTAGGTTCTTTGGTTTGAATTTTCACAAAGCCACCTGGAGAAGAAGCATCAGTTTGTACCGGCAGCAGTGTAGGGCATGTTTTGTCAGAGCAATAGCTGATTTCTGCCTATATGAAGATAATTTGTTCAACTGCAGAGATTTGTTAAATTTATCTCTTAAAAGACTCAGATTAAGTTTTGTATGCACTTGTAAAAAACTGGGAAGGAACAATTTTTTTCTTTTGACCTTCTGTAATAAAATAACTTAGCATGATAACTGGAAGGATCCAGTGTGTTTTTATCATGTGATTGAAGATCTAAGCAAGTTCTAAAAAAAAAAAAAAACCTCTTTTACAATTTGATAAACTTAGTTTGGGAAAAAAAATCATGTGCCAGAAATCCTTTAACAGATGTTAATTTCTCTGGCCATTTTATTATCACTCACCATGTCTATGAAAATTGACAGGACATTTTCAGAATCTTAAATTTTTTCTTACTTTTAAGTCAGTTGGCTGCTTTTCCTCATTCATCATAAGTCAGAACTTTGACAAATTGACTTTCTTTATTCAGTCATAGCATTAGTTTCTGCATATGAATGCTTTGCCTCAGATTTGTACAAGCTCTCTAGTTAAAACATTTTTTTTCCCAGCTGGGTTCAGTGGCTAAGCCTGTAATTCCAACACTTTGGGAGGCCAAGGTGAGTGGATTGCCTTAGCCCGCGGGTTTGAGACCAGCTCGGACAACTTGGTGAGACCTCTTCTCTACAATAAATCAAAAATTACCCAGGGGTGGTAGCACGTACCTGTAGTTCCGGCTACTTGGATGGCTGAGGCGGAAGGATCACTGGAGCACAGCAGGTCGACACCGGGGTGTCTGTGAGTGTGCCACTACACTCCAGCCTGGGCGACGGAGTCAGACTCCAACTCAAAAAAACAAAAACAGTTTTTCCTATTTAAATTGGATCCTTTCTTTTTGACATCTTTGTCTTGTAATGGAACTTTATTGCTTTTCTCTGTAGGAAGTATCAGAGACATATTTTTATGTGCTACTTTTTATTGTTGTTCTTTTTGGCACATTTTATTTGCCTTCTCAATATGCCCAATTTTAGTTTCTTCTATTTAGAGTCAGATGTTTGGTCAAAAGTTCCTCAGGAACTGTCAAATTGGCATGTAAACTAGTTTCACCAATGTTTGCATAGAAGATGTATTGCACACTTGAAGGGGTTTATTTGGGAAGAGCATCTGAATTCTATCAATCTTCCTGGGAATCAAGTTAGAATTTAGTGTGGAAACAGTAATAAAGCCTCTTTGTTTCAAGAAGCAAGCCTAGGCTGCTTACCTGTGATTTTTTTCTTTTGGTCCTGCCCTTGTCTCCATAGCAGCCCTAAAAATTCCTTCTAAAAAATTACCAATAGCCACTTTACTAGCAGAGTTACAAAAAGTCACACGCACTCTCTTCCTCTCTCTTTAAAGTGTCACTCAGCTCCTTGAAGGAACAAAATGTACCAGTGTCATTTTCTGTTCAAATAACTCTCCTACAGGAATCATAAACTTCTCCTCTGGACCTGAACAAATATCTGTTGCCTTTAATGGAACTCTTTTTCTTGCCAGAACAGTAACCCCTCTTGATTTACTGTTCAATCTGTATGAAAAACCTGAGTGACCTAATTCTGCTTCAATTTTCTGTTCTCGTGAGGACACTAAATGAGTCTCCTGCAGTTATGCAGTATTACATCTTGTTGTTGTTTCGGGAAGTTTAGAATCCTGAATCTCTTTATCGGACTACCTGCTGAATCCCATTGATGGGGAGATGAAATTGTCTGGAGAGGAGCATTATTTAAAATGAAGATTTCTATTAACAACAACAACAACGACGACGACGACAAAAAAGATATAATTTTCTGCATTAAAGAAGCCCCTCCTGTACCTTTGCTGTTCATCCTCCAGGGGCTGAATCGAATGCATGTAATTTTACTATGGAACTTACCTTTTCTCTTCTCCTAGAGTTTGCACTTTGTACTTCTTGCTTCCTTTTTACGAAAGAAAAATTCTTTGGTGCTGGGGAATCAGATTCACTGACAAATTACTAGGCTCTTTGGAGAACTAGTAATTTCAGGAAGATCACCCCCCCAGTGCCCACCAGCTCCAGTGCCCTAGTCACCCAATGCCCCATCCACCCCAAGTCCCTGCTCCTACCTGCTCATTTTCCCTCCACTCCCCTACTTCCCACCCTCCCAGTTCAGTGTGACTTAATCTCTACACCATCAGCTGGTTGTCCTATGATTCCTTATGTAGTCACAGTTCCATAGTCCTTTGGAAAATTAAGCAGCTATTCGTCTAATTTATCATATGACCCACTTTGTCAAAGAGAGTAAACCAGAATACCAAGGGGTATTTTGAGTTCTGCGGTATTAAAATGAGAAAAGTCTACGAGGAATCTAGAACCAAGCAAGTAGAATGACCAAGTCATTGGCTCTAATATCACCTCAATTTAATATTTAATTTCCTTTCCAGGCCTTAATCTGTAAAAGAAAAGTTGTTTCAGCTTTATTTTGTTCTCCTTTAAATTATATATTTGGACAAAATCTATAATGGATCTTTTCCTTAATAGTCCACTTGTTAAGATGCATCATCTGTTGCTGTATCTGCAGATTTGGGACTATGTGGGCATTTAAGAAAATGAGTTGGGTAAATGAAGTAGATGTTTGTTTCATAAAGGGGGACCCCCAAAAACCTGGAATTTATTTATTTTAAGAAGTGTATTTATTTTTACATGTTTAAACTTCAGTTACCTTCAAAGTACTCTCCGTTTGATGCAATACACCTATTAAGATGGTTTTTCCACTGCTCAAAGCAGCTTTTGAACTCGCCGATTTTGATGCCTTTTAGTGCTTCGGCCATTTTTGTTTCACCTCTTCCACATAGGCAAAACATTTCCTTTGAGGACTTTTTTCATCCCAGGGAAACACCAAAAAAAAAAGTCACTCAGGTTGAGATTGGGTGAATAGGGAGGGTGGGGCACAGGGGTCATGCCATTTTTGGTCAAAAAATGCTGAACACTCAGCACAGTATGGGCAGTTGCACTCGTAAATCGCCCATCATTAAATTGGCAAACATGTTGAAAGACTCCAAAAAAATTCACTGAAGCTGAACACAGCCTCTTACAACAACGCTAGCTGGTACACTGATGCCGATGGATTTCTGAACACTTAACTGGGAGAAGCCTGTACTACAAGGGATCTGCTCCCCCCAAAATAATTCTGAGTTTTTGGGTCCCCTCGTATAGTGAAAATTAAAAACCACATTAATACTCTCATGAATATCACTAGTAAAAGAAATGTGGAAGAAAGTTGGGAGTGTTTGAAAAATTTTACCAAATGAGTAAAATGATGAGTTTATTATTGTTGTTTGAACTAATACATTTTTAGTATCTTGAATGGTTAAGTCATTTAAGAGTGCTATTGTTTGTATTGGTATGCATAGTTAAAATGACAGTATGATAGCAATGATAATACTAACACTTTATGTGATAAATCATTCAGTAAATCAGAATCAATAACATGTAGCAAACAAAATAGGAATCTGTCATAAATATTATTTTTAGTGAAGTCAATGAAAAATGAATCCTTTTCCTTGCCACCATTTTCACATTTTTGAAAATGCTATTTTATTTCCTTTCTGAATAAAACAAATACAGATTTTTTTTTAAACTGCTCATTTTTGGTACTTGAGCTATATGAAATATTAAGATATCTTATGGCATCTAAGTCACAAATGATTTTACTTTTTCATGTTAATATGCAACATCATAAAGTTAGAAAAAATACCATCACATTAATTTTTTTAACAGAATCCTTAATTTTCAACCTTTATGAAGTTGAGATCCAGGAAAATTCTCAGTTAGAAAGTATATTTTAATTATCTACAGTATTATTACTGTAGTTTTGGTATCAGGGAAACGGAAGGAGTCCCAATCTAGGCTCTCTCCTTTACTAACTCTGTGATATCTACATGTTTCTTCAGTTTTCTCCATCAGTAAAATGGGACCATCATAACATTTACCTTGTAGGTGTGTGTGTGTGTGTGTGTGTGAGTGGGTGTGAGAGAGAGAGAATTAAATAAAATTGTGCATTAAATGCACTTAGTACTGTTAATATAACTTAGTTTAACTTACTACTTATTTTTTATTATTCTTTTCTTTGTTGAAATCTATTACAAGACAGTTTGCCTCAAATTTAGTGAGGGGAGTAGTTCTAAAAGTAGATTTAAATGGTATGTAATTATTTGTAAGAATAGGATCCAGATGAACTCTAAAACTAGCAACTTATGTGTTTAACAGTAATAGTATCCCAAATGAATGAAGAAAGTGAGATGTCTTTTATTTTCTATTCTACTTGTATTATGAGGAAGTACCTGTAATTAGATTTTTGGTGGTGTCTAAAAAAGAATTCCTCACCATCCTTTTCTAGAAAACCTTAGTTTTTAAGCACTATTTATTGCTGCCTCTGATTTTTAAAAATGCTTCATTTGTCTTTTCAAGCAAGCACTTCTCACAGAGAAAGTAGTTGTAGTTGGCAGGGCTCTCTCTGAATGTTTAGGGTTGGCTGATTTCTGTGGCCTCAGCACCTAAAACTAACTGCTCTTGCCCTCTCTGCTTTAACTACCGTTGTCATCAGTATCTTGGCAAGAAGGGCAAATGGTCTGGTTGCCTTAAGACAGAACTAAAAGTTAGAAAGAAAAATCTCTGTTGTCTCAGCCCTAAACTCTGGATGGCTGAGAGTTAGGAGCAAGTCATAATGTTCCTGTGTCTCATTTTCTCTCTCTGCTAAGAGCAAGCAAGGGCATTTGACTTTCCCCCTAGACGTAGTTCGAGCCTTCTTTCCGGGGTGTTAGAGAGAGGTTATGTAGGAGGCCATAGTGTTATAACACATATAGTACCTATATCTGCATTAATGCAAAGGTAGCTTTTCTCTGCTTAACATCAGAAAATCTACCAGTCTGGGCGACAGAGTGAGACTCCAACTCAAAAAAAAAAAAAAAAAAAAAAAAAAAAGAAAATCTAACTGGGTGTCAGAGAGTGTCAGTATCTGGAATATGTTTTGTCATGAACTTAAACCTAAAGTCATTGTTTCTCATTGTAATGTGCATTCCCACCTCCCCCTTCTCCCATTTTATTATTTCCTTTAGACTTCAGGCTCGTATAGCTCATAGGATACAAGAACTGGAAAACCTCCCTGGCTCTTTGCCACCAGATTTACGAACCAAAGCAACCGTGGAACTGAAAGCACTTCGGTTACTCAATTTCCAGCGTCAGGTAATACCTTTTCCCCAGTGAATCTGAGATGTAGGAAATAAATGTAATTGTTCCTAAAGTATGATCTGTAAGTTTCCTTTAGTCTATTCTATAGTGTTATAAAGATATAAACCTGGTAAAATAGCGTATCTTTTAGACTCAACAGCATATAGCTAAAAGTAATGAAGATGAAGTACTTATTATTCTGTTTTTCTCTTCTGAATATTGGAAACACTTTTTCTCCTGTACTATGGTTTACAAAGTCAGAGTTATGGCATTTGTTACCATGGGTGAAAAAAACTTGAAAACAAATAGGGATACTCATGTTTGCTTTTATGACTCCAAAGAAAAACAAGAAGGTAGTAACTTGGAGCTTTTTCATAAGCACAAATGTAACTGTGACTGTGAAAATAATTTTAACAAATATAATAGCCACTCTACTGAATTAATAGCTCATCATTTGTTGAAATATGTAAAACAGTGTCTTATAGCTTGATTGTTCATCAGTATCTAAGTTTGGAACATTTGATCACTTCAGACCCACATGTTGTCTAATTAGTGACTCTGTTCTTATTATGGTTTATGGCAGTTACTTATCAAGAGCCAGTCTAGCGACCTATTTTCTGATTTCTAAATTAGTAGACTAGTGGAATGAGTTAGAGCTTATTTTCACTTTGTTGAGTTTTGCCTTGTAGACCCAAAAAGGTACAGGTCGGCTAGTCTACAGATTGCCTCAGTACGCCAAAGGGAATAAGAACTGTTTCATTGTTAGACACGTGGGTTTGTTCTGTTAAAGTCCAGGGCATGCAAAATGAATTATTAATGAATAAAAGTAGTTTGGAAGTATTGAATTACATGCCTGGGTGTTGAAGCGATATGACTAAAATCACAGGTTACTCTACTCACTACTGGCTTATGAACTTGAGTGAACATTGGCCTTATTGGTTGTAATATCACAAAAGGACATAAGTGGTGGGTAGGTGCTACTTGGCTACAGGTTTGTGAGAGTAGAGTTCAGCTTAAATTTTAGAAAGAAAAAAAATTTCAAGTTCCATTTACTTCTTTATTGTTAACCTCATAGTGTGAATACAAAAAGTGTTTGTTAAAATCTTGCTAAATGAATATAACCAAGTGTATTTTCAGCAATAAGCTTATATTCAAAATAATGTCACTATGCTGGACTCTTTTTAACTCTCTGATTTTTGTTTGCTATTATTAAAAAAAAATCTGGTATATATGAAGCTTTTCAATTAAATTAACTGTGATTGATAATGAGTTCAGATTCAATTGAATGATTATTATAATGTGTAGTTCCAAGTATCCACCCCCCACCACCTCATAAGAGGTAATATGGATAAAATATTATATTTTTGATAATCTAAAATAAGTGCATGATACAATATCAAATGTAGATATCTTGGAACAAATATCACTGTTGGAGTGGGAGGAAGCCAAAACCTCATTTCCTATTCTTTGTATGAGACTATGAATTAACATTGTTTGAGTACCTGCTGCTATCGTACATGAAAGTAATTCTTTTATTCTTTTTTTAGAGCATCATTAAAATTAATCTTTGAACACAAAGAGAATGTTAGTATGACATTTAAAACAAAGTAAAAAATGTAAAAAGCTTATTAACTAATTAATATCATTAGAATAATTAAATAGAATGAATTTATTTAAAAGCAAGACAACATCTCTTTTTTTTCTTTTTACTGTTACAGTACTATAATTGCTTTTGATTTGAATTATTTGGGGGGGTGAAAAAACTTGTACTGTCCTTCTATCCTTGAAAATATTGTATGCATTTGGCATGATTTTAGTTCCTTCATTTAATGCGAGGCCATAGTGATTGAGAAACTTATAGAGTCCCCATTCTGTTCCATTAAATGGACACAGAGGAGGTCAGGGTTCAATAATTCAACTCCCACTTGGGAAGACTCTTTAACTGCTCTTCTTTCTCCTGACAGCTGAGACAGGAGGTGGTGGCTTGCATGCGCAGGGACACGACCCTGGAGACGGCTCTCAACTCCAAAGCATACAAACGGAGCAAGCGCCAGACTCTGAGGGAAGCCCGCATGACTGAGAAGCTAGAAAAGCAGCAGAAGATTGAGCAAGAGAGGAAACGCCGCCAGAAACACCAGGTTCTTAGACATGCTTTTTTTATCCTCACTTTAAGAGAGATGTCCAATGAAGTCATTGGATGGGGTCAGGATGACTGAAAAAACGGACCCTTGCAGGCTGTGAGGAAATCACAAAACAGAAAGGCCCTTACATAGTCCAACTACTTCATTTCATAGACAAGGCCAAAACATGCAAATGACCTGCCCAAGGGCATACGATTGCTCAGTGGCTGGCTGAGGTTTAGGACTTAGCTTTCTTGAATTCCAGACAAGTGGATACAAACTGCCTTAGTCTGTTCAGTCTGCTATAACAAAATGCCATAGGATTGGTGTCTCATAAACAACAGAAGTTTCTTTTTTTTTTGAGTTGGATTCTCACTCTGTCGTCTAGGCTGGAGTGCAGTGGCATGCTCATGGCCACTGCAGCCTCAACCTGCTGGGCTTAGGTGATCCTTCTACCTTAGCCTTCCAAGTAGCTGGAACTACAGGTGCGCCCTACCATGCCTGGCTTATTTTTTGATTTATTGTAGAGACGAGGTCTCACCAAGTTGCCCAGGCTGGTCTTGAACCTCCGGGTTCAGGCAATCCTCTTGCCTCGGCCTTCCAAAGTCCTGGGATTACAGGCTAAGCCACCTCGTCTGGCCTAGAAATTTATTTCTTACAGGTCTGGAGGCTGGAGGTCCAAGCTCAGGGTGCCAGCATAGCTGGGTTCCTGCGAGGGTCTTCTTCTGGGTTGCAAATTGCTAACTTCACCTTGTATTCTCACATGGTAGAAAGAGACCAAGAAAGCTCTATGGGATCCCTTTATAACGGCCCTAATCCCATTCATGAGTGTTTGCCTCCCAAAGGCCCCCACCTCCTAATACCATCACATTGGGGTTAGGATTTCAACATATGAATTGATGGCGGTAGGACACAAACACTCAGTCCAAAACAGGTATCATATTCATAATTCCATGGAGGAAAGCTGTTGAGCGGGTGGGCATAGGTGGGTTCTCTAGAGCACAGTTCTGGCAGAGGTAACTTGGAAGAGTAGAGAGCAAAACATTATTTTTATAACATATAAATATAGTACCCTGGCCTCTTTGAAGGTCCCAGTTGAAGGTTTCACACAGGCAAATATTTAAAAACTTCTCTTTCTGTGAGTTTGGAAATAGTTTGATGTGGGATTTGAGTTTTTGTCATAATCTTATAAATTTTGTTTGTTTTCCTCTGCTTAATTTAGTGCTTAGATTAGTTTCATCTTGAAAAAAATGTTGGATTTTCGTGTAAATAGAGTATACATTTAAAAAGTGTATACAAATTCTGTATGGCAATTTGAGCTTTGTATAAACTTATCTGAGGTCACAATTCTAAGGTAGTTAAATTAGAGCAGAAGAAACATTACTTTTATGATATACTTTTTGCTGGTAATATCCGTGTTCCTTGGATTTATTTTAGAGTGAGTGGTTTGCTGTAAATTTTATTATTGTCAATTTGTACGTCTCTCTTTGTTTTTCCATTTTCATGTGGTCACACTCTTGGGACTGAGGAGGCATCTCTTCCACATGCTTGCAAGAAAATAGACTTGGCGAAGTCATCTTTCCCACCAGCTCCTCTGTTACAGAGAAACACCTATCCCCACATAGATTTCCGGTCTTTCAATAGTGTTAAATGCACAGAGTTTCCTTGGACTACGTTGATATATCACGGGACATTGGGAAATGGATTTTAAGTATCCTTTTCTCCCTCTTTTGGATCCTTTAGGAATACCTAAACAGTATTTTGCAACATGCAAAAGATTTTAAGGAATACCATCGGTCTGTGGCCGGGAAAATCCAGAAGCTTTCCAAAGCTGTGGCAACTTGGCATGCCAACACTGAAAGGGAGCAGAAGAAGGAGACAGAGCGAATCGAGAAGGAGAGAATGCGGAGATTGATGGTAAGGGCCCCCTTGCCCTGCAGGACCAGGAAAACGCTCAGCTCACATCCATCTGTATTGAGAATATTTAATATGGCAGTAGTGGAAGGAAAAAATGAAAGCTGCTTTATCAAAAATATTAATAAATTTCTTTGAACTTTAGGGAGATGGAGTAAAAACTTTTTCTCTTTCCTAGACAAAGCATGTCATAAATCTAGGGCGACAACTGATGAGTATAGTATTTCCACGTCCTGAGGTGACATTGCTGTACAGATGATAACTTCTCACATAAAGGCAGGTCCTATATTTTGCCAGAGTTTGATAACCACATCTGGAAGGATGGCAAATGCAGTTCTTTTAAAAATATGGCCTCCAAGGACCAAGTTGTTTTTTATGTGTGTGTGTGTTTTTGAATGAATAACTCATTGAATTATGCCTTTGAATCTGGAAGGTCTCTTTTTCGAAGCCTCTGGTGCTTATCTTTTTTTTTTTTTTAATGGCAGAAATTATTCACTAACAGCGTAAAAAGTGATTTTTTTTTTTTTTTTGAGTTGGAGTCTCACTCTGTTGCCCAGGCACTAATTTTTGATTTATTATAGAGACGAGGTCTTGCCAAGTTGTCCAGGCTGGTCTTGAACCTGCGGTCTCAGGCAATCCACTCACCTCTGCCTCCCAAAGTACTGGGATTACAGGTTGAGTCACCAAGCCTGGACAAAAAAAAAAGTGATTTTTAAGTGAATTTTGAAATGTTCCTTTTTGTGATTGCTGTGTTGTTGTCAAAGGTTATTCACAGATCATTTCGTTTACAGTTATTTTGTAATGGATATATAAACACCAAAGGGATAGGTTTATCTCATTGGTCTGAGCATTTGGTTTTATCGACCACTTAGTTTTGGAATGGGACCTCAGAGTGCACTGTGGTTTTTAGAAAAGTGTGAGTGATGTATAATGATTGTAGACCTGCAGAGTCTGAGACATAATGCCTGAATAGATGAAGATAAAGTTATTAGTTTCAGTCCATAATTACATTCCTAGAAAATTCTATGTGACATTGTCTTTCTTGCTGGTATTACAGTTTGCATTTTGTTTTCATTCATCTTTTGGATTACAGAGAGAATAAACACCATGTTTTAAAAGGCTCTGTATCCAGATACTACTAACTCTTGCTATCTTATCTTGCCTCTCTCCATATTTGGGAGAGAGGCAACTGTCCAGGAGATTTCTGATGAGCTAAGGGGACCATTTTATAGTAATTTGAGCAGTAAGCAATCAAATTTGTATGATCCAACTGAAGTGAAACTATATTAGAACTTCAGTAACAGATTGGTTTGACACTAATGATTAGGCATTTGCAAATCATTAATTTTTGCAATTAAATGATGAAATATACAGATAATAGAGAAACTGAAGTTTTTTATCACTCTTTCTTCAAGTGAGTTCAACCATAACCAAAAGCAATTAGAGTTATAATAGCATTTGAGGCTCATGCTCATCCGCAGGGCAGACAGCAGCTAGACTGAGTGATGAAGCTGCTGCCACTGGGGCAAAGGCTGGAGTGACACCCCTGGACAGCAGATCCCAAGCTTTTCGGCAATGGTGTTGCCTCTTAAAGATGTTACAGTGTGTTCCTTTTATCCTGGCAGGCATTACTGAGAAAAATATTTTGAAGTGTCCTTGTATTAGGGTGTATAAAAAAGATCTCTCTCGAAATGGCTCAGAGTACATCAGCGTTTTATTCTGTTTAACCTCATAATGTTGCTTAATGGGAGGTAGAGGTGGGAATGATTGCATTCGTTTTATTTACTCAGCAGTACCAGACTTCAGGTGCTAAAGGACTTGTTCCCAGTCACATGGGCTTATAACTCAGTGCAGGTTTGTGACAAAAATCCCCCAAATCTGACCTTTCCTATCAAGCACAGTGTTAATAATGCCAAAAATTAAGTTATTTTTAAGTATAAGAAATTATTTGTTAAAGGCCCCTTTGATTCCTTGCCTTTAGAAGTATTTTTTGAAATATTTGCAAATGAATGGATATTATGCCTGGAATTTGCTTTAGGACAGTATGTGTTGGGGTTGAGGAAGGAGTTGGGTAAAAGGTGGCAATGAAACAGGAGTCTTCAAAAGCTAACTTTTACTGCTTGGCATTGATTCTATGAGAGATTTTACTATTCTCTCCACTTTTGACCATATTTGAAATGTTTCAAAATGTAAAATATAAAATGAACTTCAGATAATGAATTGTCAAATTTTAACATTTTTTGTGCAGCTAAAGCAATGCAGAAAAACAAAGAACTAGCTCAGAGTGTTTGATTTCACCACACATACTCTGTGACTTTGTGCCCTGACTTTGCTGTGAACCTCAGTGTCCTAGGACATAGGTGTCATACTTTACTGTATCTGCCTAGTCCCAGACTTTGTGCAATGGCTGGGATAGCCTGGCTCATCCAGTTCCCTACATTCACTACCAGTCAAAGTGTAGACTGGCAAAGGAAGGGAAGGGTGAAGAATGGAGTTATCTGCACAGTTGCATTTTGCGCTCATCGTGCTCTTCCTTCCTTAATAGGCTGAAGATGAAGAGGGCTATAGAAAACTGATTGATCAAAAGAAAGACAGGCGCTTAGCTTACCTTTTGCAGCAGACCGATGAATATGTGGCCAATCTGACCAACCTGGTCTGGGAGCACAAGCAAGCCCAAGCAGCCAAAGAGAAGAAGAAGAGGAGGAGGAGGAAGAAGGTACGTATTCTGTGGCAGCGCTGAGTTCAGGGTGTATGGGCAGGGACAAGTTTGAGAGGAGTTTCGCTCTTTAATAAGTGCTACTTTCCACACAGATGGAAGGTTTAGATGATTGAATTGCAACAGTTGCGTAATACAGCCCGAAAGTGTTGATGGTACATATTTGAGATAAGGTTGTAATGATAGGATGTACTAAACTGAAACACTGTAGTCCACATTTTCATTGTTTAATATAATATTTTAAATTAAGTACACACAGTCAATAGGAAAAGGACAAACAGGTGCACAAATAAATGTTTGCCTAAGTTTAATTAAGAAGAAAATGCAGTGTACAAATTGAAAGAAACCAGAGGAAGATGTACGAGATAGCTTTGGGATACTTTTGGAACAGATTTCAGTCTGTTTATTTGGACAGATGGCAGAGCCAAAATTACTCATTCAGTTCTGCTGTTTTGGTGTCACAGTGAGGTAAGTGTGCAGATAAGGGTTTTAGGTAGTTACAGAAAAAATAATCCTATGTAAAATATATCCTAATTATCATGTGGTATTACTTAGAATCTCTGCTCTGCAGATATTATATCTCAATTCAAGAGTAACCTGCTGAGTAAAGATCCTCTTTGAAGCTTAGTCCAGTCATCTAGTTCTTGATTCTTACTGTGTTTCATGATAAATTCTGATTAGGCTAGGTACAAACATCAACAGACGCCTTCGTCAGAACTGCAAAGGTTGAAGATTGATAGCATTCAATCATTTATTCTCTACACTGAATAGTTGAACAAAGTGTTTTTCAAAAAATAATTAATTTCATGCCTCCTGAATTCTTATACCTGTTTCATAATTAAGGAGGAGGAATAAATGAGTAAGAAGGTGCCCTCAAGCACCTGACTTCTTCAGGATAGCTTACCTTATTGTGAAGATGAGTGAGGGGTGACTCGGGGCTTGTATTTAGATATTTTGTTGGTGAGGAATATCTCATTTTCTTGTCAGTGTAGCATTATAGACTATACAAAATTCCAGCTCCCAATTTCTGCCTTAAAAAGATGTTTTCAGAGTTAGTGAGGGGCACCTATGTGGGGGGAAGGGAAAATGATGGGAAAAAAGAATATAAACATGGTTATTACCACTGAATTATATATTTTTAAATGATTAAAATAGTAAATTTTATATATCTATTTTGACTCAATAAAAAGATAAAATTTAAAAAGGAACTACTGAAATAGCAAAATGAGAGGGTGAGATAAAGAAAGAGATATTCTATAATATTCCATAAGTGGACCCCATTAAATGACAGTTTTAGTTTTTCCTAATTTAACCATGTGCTCTGCAAAGGTTATCATTGTCAGTGTTTTTAGTACTAAAGTTTATAGCCTACATTTCCTTGTGATTAAAAGCTGGTGGCCCAGATTTGAGATTCTGGTTTATAATTAATAGATTCTTGACATGGCATTAAATAGTTGTATGATCATAGACAAAGAAATATATGTAATTGAATGTTGATGATTAGGCCTGTATCTTTGTGTTAATCTGAACAGAGCTTGGACCTGTCACATTATTTTTCATGGTGCCACCTACTCTATGTGATCCCCTTCTAAACCTTTGTCTTTTGGTTTAGTAAAATAGTACTTATTTTGTTTGTTTTATGTTTTCACTCAATGATTTTTTTCAGAGTCGTGAAGTACATATGAGGATTTACTACATAAGTAGGTTGCATGCAGGTGAAATTTGGGCTTTCTAACTGGCCCTCTCTCCCCCGATAGTCTACCAGGTACCCAGTGTGTTGCCACGTATCTCTTGCCTCCCTCCCTCCCCATCAGCAGTGTCCATCATCTGCCAATTCCACCCTTGTGCTAGTGTGACCAGTGATCAGGACCTGCTATGTCACTCAACAAATATTAACTGAACACTTTTGTGAGTTAGACAATGTGCTAGAATGCTGAGGCAGGGAGGGTACAGTGGTGAGGAACAACATCCTGCCCTCTCGAAATTTAGTTAGAAATAGAAAAAGAGAGAAGGACACAACCAGACGATAATCCAGCATGCACCCAAATATATCATTATAAACTGGGATAGATGCTGTGGAAGAAAACTGGGCATCAAATTGGAGGGGGGTACTGCTTTCTTGGCAAACAAATAGATGCCAAAGCAACTATAATCTGCCTTGTGAATATCTCTGGGCATCTCCTGTTGATTAGCTCACATGATCAATGTGCAAAATTTTACTTTGTTATCTTTCATCTACCTTTCCTTGCATGCTCTCAGGATGTCTAACATTTGCGTAATCCCTGCCCTCAGCAGGACTAGGGAGGAGGAGCTGTATTTCCTTGCTGGGAGAAGTGGGATAAAGAAGGGGAAAAATAGAAAGAAAAGAAACCGAGGCCCTTCCTATTTCTTCTTGGAGCCTATCTCTTTCACAGGGCTTTAAGACTTAGTTCAAAGTGAATTACCCAATCCCAGATGCACCTTTATTCAAGTGCAGAGAAGAGGGATGCTTTCAAAAGCTGATTACTTAACACTTTGGATTATCTGTAATTCTTCTTTCCTCCATTAGAGTAAATGATTGGGAGTTGCTTGCTCCAGCTTCCCTGTGGTGGAAAAAAGCTTCTGTGTCCATAAGCTTAAAAATTCGGTGCTCTTTGAGCATTTCCCCAGATTATTAAATATTATGCTGTACCTATCGGCATTTTTTAAAATTAATGAAGGCATCGGTAAACTCTTATTTTAAGAACGCTTACTTTACTCAGTGAGCTCACAGCATTGAACTAGTAGCAACACTTGAAGGACTTCTAAGATACAGATAACTTTAAGAACTTTGATAGTACATATGAATATGGTTGCCCTTGTAACTTCACTGGGAAAGGATTACTTTTTACTTGCAATGTTAAACTAGTAAATTTTTTTAAAATTCCCCAACACAGCAGAGAAGGCCTCTTTCTTTCTTGGGGAGTTTATTGTGTTTACTTGTTGCTTGGGAATAATAGGGTAAGTTTCCTTTGACCTGTCCTTGTTAAATTTTCTCTTCTCATCATTGGGGGCATTTCTGTGAAGTATACATATATAAATCATTTTGAAACATCTCATTCTCAATCTCATCTTCCATTAATGCTCTTGAAATGAGAGAAAAGAAGTAAAGTATGTGGATCTACTTAAGTATCAGAGGAGGAATGATTTTTAAGGTATTGGAATATCTAATTATATGAAAACAATTTCTGCAGTGTTACAGGATGAATGTTCTATATATCATGTGTATTTAGCATGACCTTGAGGTCTCCGTTCTCTGCTGTGGTTGTTCTCTAACATCTACAGGATGACTACAGCACAAAAAAGAGAATGGGGGCTGGATAAAGCTACCAGGGTATGTACAAATAGGATTGAACATGGCAAAATTAGTAAATTGTCCAAATCATGTTAGCATGCAATCTTTAAAACTCATAACTGCATAAGGAGACATACATCCTAGTTTGCAGACATACATATTCATTTGCAGGCCATTTTATTAAAAGACCTGTGACCATAGTGCTTCAGTCTCTTGATCTGTAAGGTGATAGGAATACTTTCCACCCCATAGATTGGTTCTGAGGATTACATGGTATGTTTATCTAAACCATTTAGTTTGTTTCTGGCTCATAGTAAGTGCTCAGTATAAATATTAGTTATCAAGCAATTCTATGATATAAAAGTGGAATCATAATTATACTGTGGTTATTTTTTTTTGAAAATAAAATCTTTTTTTTTGTCTTTGGCACATATTCTCTGTGATGTTAAATCAACAAGTGGTCAACACTTTTTTTTTCTAATTGGGAATCAGTTAGATATGAGAGGGTAGACTATCTTTTAGGATAATGACAGATTCTTTGACTATTGAGGCATGAAGAAGAAAAATGAGAATTTCTCACAAGTGGTGGACTCTGCTTACCATCCTGCTTCCCCAACTCCTAAAAAGAAATTTTCTAATTACACGGCCTCTAATTTACAAAGGCATTTCTCATGGTGCTTTAGAGTACGTTTAGAGCTATAGTTAGAAGCCCATGCCAGGGCATCCCCACTTACTGCTTAGAAGTCTAGCCATTTCAGGGATTCAGCTTTCGGAGCCGTTGATGTCAGCCAAAAATAAATATTTAATTCTTCCACATCTTTCAGTGGAGCGTATACCAGCAGAACTATACTTTTGTTATTCATTTGTGACGTTTCTTGGAAACACTTAGTACTAATGGGCATATACTAAGAATCTATGGGGCAACACTAGGCCAGATATCTTCTTTATCATGGCTTTAGATTTTCTTTGTAAAAGTTATTTTATTCTCTCTCTCTCCCTGCCCACCCCCATCAACCACTATTCTAAGTAAATTTAGAACTATAACTTTTTGGAGGGGGGAGTCTTCCTGGCATAAAGCATTTATCAATATAGTGATAGAAAATGTGTTACTATGCTTTTTACATTTAAAAAAATGAGAAAAGCTTATAGGCACAATTTTCAGTAAAGAAAAAGCATCAAAAGCAAAGTAATAATATTTTAAAGACATTTTTTAAAGGTTCAAGTTACTCTCTGATTCTTCTTAATTTTTTTAACTCTTATGTTTCCCCCAAAGATGATAATAGTTTATTGCAACTTTCCTCTGTAAGATTTTCATAGGTGAAAGAAAAGTTCTAGTGTAGTTCTAGACATTTGAGTGTAGGGACTATTTATTGTAAGGGTGGGTAAACACAATGCCATGATGATTAGATTTATTTGATTAGTTCAGTGTCAAAATGGGTGAAGCCAGAAGTTTGGATCAAAGTCCTGTTTAACTGGATTGACCAGTTACTTGAGTCAAAATGTTCGAATTGGCTTTCTCCGTAAGACACAACCTAAGTAATGCCTGTTAATTTGATATTCCTAGCCATTTTGTATTGCCTGATCACCTATCTTAGTGCTCAGAAGTCCACTTAAATGACAGTAAAAATAACCCAAGTGGTTTCTGAAAGCTTTGGTTTCCAGCGAAGCAGAATGAGTCCTTCAGATAGATGCCAGCACATTTGAATGTTGTTTCAGCATATTATAACAACACCCGCCGGGGGATGAGGTGCATTCACTTGAAAATATAAGTTGAAAAATCTTTGATATAACACTGTTTCTTTCTGAAATTAGGCTGTTTATAGCCTATATTGTAGTAATCTAAATAAAGTATCCCATTGAAGTTTGTTTTCTTGAGTTCAACTTATATGGGATTTTCATATTTAGAGAATTCTTTCCCTCCTCAGCCTTGTTGTTGATTATTTAATGTACCTTCTGCAAGGAAGATGAGTAGCCACTTACAAAGCTTTGTTTGTGAACATTCCTAAGTGAAGAATGAATTGCAATTGGCCTTGGAAACTGGGAACCCAAATTGTCATTAGTTTGTGTCATTTTTAGTTTTGAGTAATCTTTATTTATGAATAATTTGTATCATGTCCTCTTACATGATTGTGTTAATTATACTCCTCCCCTCCTACAAAGCATAAATAGTTCTATTTTTTTTTTGCATGTAGGGAGAAGTTAGTACAAAGTTTCTTCAGTTATAATGAATGAATGAACTACAGTGTTTTGTTTTGTTTTTAATCACTGGAAATAAGCTCAGACATCAGCTAGTAATACTGATAGCATGTGTTTGTAATTATATGACACAGATAACTGTATATGAATATTTCTCAGGTGGTGGGAGATGTCATGACAGCTGCCACATTCACACCAGGCCATTTCACCAGGTGCTCAGAGACTGTCCAAAGTCAGCTCATATAGTAGCACCAATCACAATCTCTTGGGTGTCAGTTTTAAACTAAAAACAGGGAGGGTTTTTTTGTTGTTTGTTTTTCTTCATTTTTTTTTTTTGTTTGTTTGTTTGTTTGTTTTGAGATGCAGAATCAGTTTGATGTGAGAACATGGATTTATGAAAGTACCCCAACAAGAGATGTCACCAAACTGAAAGAATCCAAAGAATGATGGGAGAAGCTGACATCTCTTGCCATAGAATAGACTGCCACCTGGCCTCCACCTCTTATAGTAACATGGCAAAATTGGATCTAAGGACAGGGCATGCTTGTGAGAGGAGTCCACCAAGCACCAGTTCAATGACAAATTGTGTGTGTTCTTAACTATTTTATGATTTGCAAGTATATTGGCACCTAATTGCAATAATAGCAATTCAGCGAGCATATGTTAAGTGGAAGGCTTTGTTTTTGGTGCTTTCATTCATTCCTTCATTCATCTGAAGGTGTGCAAATACATCAGTGAACAAAACAGACAGAAATTTCTGACCTCACAGGTTCATGAAGCAGTTTTCAGGAAATGCTACAGCCAGTACTGATTATAGACATAAAAGAATAAACTTTCGAATGTCTTTGCTCTTGTCATTGTGGAGATTGTCCACAGCTTATATTACAAGCAACACTGGATTGTACATGTTGAAATAGTGGCCCGGTCCTGCAACAGACATAGGATATAGGCAATGTTACTGTCTCCATTTTACATAAGAGGTAACCAAGATTCTAAAGGAAGATGATTCAGCTAAGGTCCCTTGCACTTAGTCACAGAGAGCTGGGATTCAAATCAGGTTGTCAAATTCCACAACCACGTGGCTCAAATCTAATATTGTTTTGCATCTCTACTTTGATACCTAATGGAATTTAAGACAAATAGTTTGGGGGATTTTTAAGTAACAGAAGGACCTGATGATGAGGCAGTTTTTAGATAACAATCTAGCTAGTCTATAATATATTCACAAGAGAGTAGCCTTTAGAATAGTTTTGATTCTACTAATGTGTGATGCTTTAAGCTTTTTAATGTACTATTCATTGAAATGATGATCCAATTCCTCTTGCTAGATATTTTAAATTGGGTTATTCATTGTCTTATTTGATTTTTTTTGTGGGCCAAATTTGTAGCTTATTTCTGGTTTGTATGGAAAGAATAGTAGGATTAATTGACTTTCTTCCATTAATTAAAACAGTCCCCTGAGTATATAGCCTTAGAATTCCAAAAGGGGAACCTTCAATGACTGGTAGCAGGGATGGGTTCTTTTCTGAACTGAGAGGTTCTACTATTGTTTTCTGTGTTGAGAATGCTGTTCAAATCTGATCATTTCTTTTAAGCTTATAAATAGTTTCACTTTGGGGTGACATAAACAGAAAATAAAATTCTGGAGAAATCATAACCAAAGGAAATAGTTCATTTTCTACTCTTTGGTAAAGGCTGCACTTTTTGATCCCTCGTGCTTTGGCATATATACCTCCACACGTGTATTTTTGGTAAGAAAATTACATTATAAAATAATTTCAAATATGCATAAAGAAATTTCAAATATTTATGAAACTGCTTTTCTTCAGTATAGATAAAAGGTGGATTTTTTTTTTTTTTTTTTTTTGAGTTGGAGTCTCACTCTATCACCCAGACTGGAATGCAGTGGCCACTCCCGGCTACCGCAGCCTCGACCTGCTGGGCTCCAGCGATCCTTCTGCCTCAGCCTTCCGAGTAGCCGGAATTACAGGCACGCGCTACCACGCCCGGCTGATTTTTTGATTTATTGTAGAGATGAGGTCTCGCCAAGTGGCTCAGGCGGGTTTTGAACCCGTGGGCTCAGGCAATCCACTCACCTCGGCCTCCCAAAGCGCGGGATTACAGG